>JAVYIG010004248.1:32500-168075 GCA_035222895.1 Strongylocentrotus droebachiensis | reverse complement strand
TGAGGTTCCCCCTATACCCCGGAAGTATTCCCGAGGGTGATGCATTATCCCCTCTTAGGAGCAAACATCCTTCTTATTTACTCTTCCTTCTAACTCTACATTTAGCCCTCTCAAGATGTCAGAATATTAATGCCGGATATTAATATTGCCTGTGGGATGTGAGCATTGAAGTTGGGATGGTTTTTAATAGTTGTTTGAGCACGGTGATGGTAGGGGTATCGCAGCTAGCTCCCTTTTATACTTTTAAAGGGAAAATGCGTGTAGCCTACACTCATTCTGAAAATTATAATGATAAAGAATGGAGAATGTAATATTTTAAGAGCTGCCTCTGCTTCATTTTACATGAATTGACCGTAACTTAAAAGAACCATAGGCCTGTATAACCTATGCCGGTTATAGCTAACTTTTTGGCTCTCAGCAAACTCATTTTTGTATAGGAAAAGGAAAACTAGTTTTTATTGAAGTATAATGGTCTTGAAGGGCAGTTGATCTTTATACTGTATACAGTTTCTCTTTCTTTATCTTCCTTTTGTTTTGGTTGTTGTATTAGTAGGCCTACCTGTTTTTTCTTGAGATTTGACTCAAAGTGAGTCGTATAACAACCAGCAGTCGGCAGGTGGCATCTTTATTTACCATTCTGAAGATGACTGTTCTCACTGGAACTTCTGGAAGGAGTTCTTTGATTTCAAACTTGATGATATCATCACAATCACACTAGTATGATTTATGTCGCTCTACTACAGTACTACTTCCTTATTTCAAGCTTGTCGACTCAGAACCCTGGCAACGTCTACCACTGATCGATAGTTTGTAACGTAAATGGGGCGCAGACGACCGGAGCCTAGCCCTTAGGGCAACCGTGAATCGCGTCGCCACAAGTCGATGCCCGCCAAACCCTCCGCACAAAACATCCCGATGGCTACCGATCGCCAGCTTGTGTTGTCTGCTAAATATCTCATTAACCGTATATGCGGGGGCGTCGATCTCTCTTTGAGCATGTTCAGATGAGGGGCGGGGAAACAAACACAAAGCTCCAAAGCTCAGCTACGGATTCCGACACAGTGATTCCGAAGTTCGTGAAGGGGTGAATTGCCCCCTCCCAAGGATTTTTGCCGAGGGAATTTGTCGTCCGGACGCCGTGTCCCGACGATGCTCTTTCGTTCTTGCATGGTTCCCCCCCTTTCTATATTCTTGTGGCTATCTGCTAATATCTTTGACACCTAGGGTGAAGTTGGAGTAGGGTATATTCTTGCCCGTCGGGTGAATTGACCCATTTTATAGTCGCTTTGTCGCTGACTTTATAGAGGACTGTTATTTACAATATAGAATTTTGTCTTTGAAATTATGAAATGTCAAAGAGTTTGGGGCTTTCATGTGCTTTCCAAAAATCGGGTAGCCTTAGGCAATGAAATGAAGATAAGGAGTAAAACACGGAAGAAAGATAGAGAGTGAGGGGGGAGGGTATATGGGAAAGAGAGAGAGAGAGAGAGACAGAGACAGAGAGAGACAGAGAGACAGACAGAGAGACAGATAGACAGAGAGACAGAAAAACAAGTGGGAACCATAATCATGTTAACTTTCTTTCTAAATTCCTGGCAATGATAATGTTTATTGGACGTAGAATTCAACTCCGATGGGAGTATAGACATTATATTGACATATTTTATAGATGTAGATTAATAACACAAACATTTCCTTTCTAAGACATTCTCATTTCCCTCCCTGAGATTTATTAACGCCCCATCATCGAATCTTTTGATAGGTTGCTTCCTGGGTATCGAGAAACTGTGTGGAATAATTTTAAACGATCTGAGTTTACGATGTCGATGGTAGTCGAAATAAAGAAGAAAACCACTTTAATAAATAATGTCATGTCTGATACTCTGATTCGTTTTCACGATCCCGTAAATGTCCTACTTTATAGCTGAAAAACAGTATCCTGTTACGCAATTAAGTTTGAAGTTTGGAGGCAATATATTTGTTATGATTTACAAAGAAATGTCAAAGCGTGCCTCAACTGTTTATTTTTTTGCCATTTTTTTTCTCTATAGAAGTAAAAATGACAACGATACATGTTGCTTTGACTAAGCATTACACGAAGTGAAGATTTTAAATAGGTCAGATGTACTGTGAAATCGAGATAATTTGTAAAAAAGATTCAGGTAGGTGTTTGTAATCGAGTACGTCCTCCCCTCTGGCGATCACCGTTTGAATGTAGCACGACAATTGGTGACATTTAAACCTAACAATCCCCAAGAATCCATGTCATGCTGCATAAAACAGATTACACGCCATTTTAATCTAGCCGAGTGCATCGGAGTATGTTGTTTACATTTTTAGCTTACCTGATCAGTAGTGAATCCAGGATTCTTCGAAGAAAGGCAGGGGGCACCGGACTGTAATGATTTCGCTGGCGAAAAGAAAAAAAATCAACGTATTTTGGCTTGGGGCACCTGAGACATCTTGGACTAGCAAACGGTTTTCAATGCTCTTCAGAGGCATTTATCTAACAAATCTCTTACAAGCAAATAAATTATTTAGCGACAAGAGTCATGATGATATTTTTTTAAAAGAGAAAAACTTTGCAAAAATAAATCCGGTTCTCGAATGGGGGTCGGGGGAGGGACACGGGTACCACCCCTTTCCCCCTTTCTATTTGGACTCACATGTTAGACTCGGTTAACAGGTGTTTACATGGCCGATCTCGTTTAGCAGGGAGGGGTATATACCCCTGTGCCCCCTTCCTCTGGATACGCCACTGCTCCTGTGTGGAACTGAATGAAGAGGACTATCTATGACCCGTTTGTTAACAATCGAAAATGGATTCATTGAGATTCAGAATCCATAATAAAGCCATTCATTCTGTAGATCAGAGGCATTATACCGGCCCCAGGGAAGATAGGTGAAGCTGAGAGCGAGGATGCTTCCTTGTCATAATGCATGAAATCGATACAATCAGGACATTGTGAATAGATGCAGCGAAATTTATGCATCTAATACTGATTAATCGGCATACGTCTGTTTGGTGTTAGGCGGGGATACTTAACTGGTTCAACCGTGGAAAAGTATAAGATGAGAAGGAAGAAATAATATTATCATTCTGGAAAGTAGTTTTGAACCGAGTTGGGGGGGGGGCTCTTGATAAAAGACAAAGGGAGTTCCGTCTCGACGCACTGACATTTTGTAGTGCTTGTCATCTGAATTATTATACACTGTCGCTCATAAAGGTGGAATATTTTTTTTTTATCCCAATTTATGGAATCATTTTAAAAATAATTTAAAAATAATAGATCTAGATAATAGTATACATTCTCAGATTTTATTGAATAATAATTTGCCAATGTGTGTTTTGCGTGACTGCTAAAGCATGTATATGCTACTATGCTTATCAACTAGGGGACCTATGCCCTTAAGTCATAAATGACAGTAATGAGGATTAATGCCCCACAAAAGGGCACTAATATAGCACATCGACACGGTGTTGATCCTGGGGCCTCACAGTTACGAGGCCATTGCTTTGTCACTGAACCATGACTGTACGCAGCGGGGGCTAGGGTAGGGGGCAGTTTCCATAAATAAAAAAACACACAGAAAATGCAATAAATTTTCAATAGTTTATTGCATTTTACCCCGGTCCCCAACATAAAAAAATCCTCTGGACGGCCATGCATTATGGCTCAAGGCATGGGCACACAGAAGATTTGTTTATGTTGGGGACCGGGGTAGAATGCAATAAATTATTGAAAATTTATTGCATTTTCTGTTTTTTTTTTAATTTATGGGAACTGCCCCCTACCCTAGCCCCCGCTGCGTACAGTCATGGTTCAGTGACAAAGCAATGGCCTCCTAACTGTGAGGCCCCAGGATCAACACCGTGTCGATGTGCTATATTAGTGCCCTTTTGTGGGGCATTAATCCTCATTACTGTCATTTATGACTTAAGGGCATAGGTCCCCTAGTTGATAAACATAGTAGCATATACATGCTTTAGCAGTCACGCAAAACACACATTGGCAAATTATTATTCAATGAAATCTGAGAATGTATACTATTATCTAGATCTAGTATTTTTAAATTATTTTTAAAATAATTCCATAAATTGGGATAAAAAAAAATATTCCACCGTTATGAGCGACAGTGTATCTTATCTGTCTTGGTATACCCATCTTTTTTCTAATTTTAAACAAAAAAATAGGAGCAGTCGTTATCGTTAGGTGAGAAGGATTGATTGAAAGAAAGCGGACATCGTGACATGAATGTATGATTCTAGGACAGCTAAACATTAATTAATGGATCTAGGTCATGTGATCCAGCAGACAGACCACTCGGGGGGATACCTGTAGATCAGGCTCCTGGTCTGGAGGGGACAGATGCTTTGGTCCAAGAGACGTATTGGAAGGAGAGAGGTGTGGGGTGTCAAGGGGGGTACACTATATGGGTCCAAGATATCGTATTTGAGTTTGAGGTAGAGGGATGTGGGTGTATTAGGTGCATGGGTACAATAATCATTTTGGAGGGAGAGGGTATGGGGTATCAAAGGGAGGGGTGTGTGCAGTGGATGTATGGGTGCAAGATATGGACAGGTGCGTGGGTGTAGGAGAGAGATTGGTGATTGGAAGGTGGAGGGATGTGTGTGTAAAGGAGAGATTGCATGGTAAACGAGAGATATTGGAGGAGAGGGGTACTACAACAACAACAATAACAACAATGACGGCGACGAAGATGGTCAAAACAAAACAGTCACATGTCTCTTACCAATTCTTTAAAATGGTGTTATAATTGAATTAATTTAAAAACAAGGCAGTTTCATTATCTTCGAGCGTAGCTTTAAAGTTCAATTTCCTTTATTGTGATAGGGTACTCATAAAACATTTGTCGTTTGTGACATCGTACCTTCGAGCATACCAGTACAGCAGACGACATGTTTAATAACCAATGTCGTTCTCGCTCTTTTTACCATGAAAATTAAATTAGCCACGGCATTTAACACAACATGATTCCCTTGTTGGATCGATATAAGAGGGTTAAAGGACGAAGGAGTAGAGGGAAAGTTTAGAGCCCTGAGAGAGAGAGAGAGAGAGAGAGAGAGAGAGAGAGAGAGAGAGAGAGAGAGAGAGAGAGAGAGAAAAGGAGAGAGAGAGAGAGAGATAGAGACGGAGAGAGAGAGAGAGAGAGAGAGAGAGAGAAAGAGATTATGTTGTGAGGGGAAGGCGGGCTTGGGGTTTGGGGGAGGGGGGACTGAATTAAAGCAAAGACTCACTTTGCTTCAATTCTGTGTGTATCATCCACTAGAATCTTAAAGAAAAGAATGACCAAACTTGAATTAAGAAAGTATTTTTCAAGCAATAATTGATTCAGTGCTTTGAAACATTATGATTAATATTATGTCTTTGTTCAAATCATAGAATTGTGTCTCATGATAGCTAATCCGAATTGAAAATACTCTTAAATAATCTTAAATGCATAATATATTTTTCTGAATTGAAATATACAAATAAGTTTTAGACAGTGGGGTTTTTTCGGGGGGGGGGGTGCAAGTTGGAATAATTGAATAAATGGAAAAGAATGACAGGCTCATATTATTTTGCCGAAATAACGTAATATGCCGACTTATTGTAATGTGCCGACAGAATGCTGCATGCTATTTATTTTATATTATCTTCTTTTGATAACATCATTAGCAGAAATATACTATGGTAACATAATTATACAGACCTATTATTTCGCTTTCTGGGTTATTTTTTTATTCTGAATATACATTGAAGGATCATAAAGAAGATTTTGATAATATAGTAGTAATATTCCTTTTCTTTTCATTTTAAGAGAAAGAGAGAGGAGGAGAACATGGATGCAGACAGAGAGAAAGAGAGAGAGAGAGAGAGAAAGAGAGAGGGGGAGCGGGGGGGGGGGTAACGTAATACGGCTTTTAAATTTTCTTTTTGACGTCCCCTTCTCTTAAACAAAGATAACCTACTTTCTTGAACTTTCTTGAACCCCCCTATAGTCGATGTGACATTTGCTAACGAATCCATTACAATTCTAAGAAGTTATTATACGCTTCTTAAGAATGTAGGATAATTTATGATTCTAGATCAATCATAGCCTCGTAGACAAACGAAATCTTGGGGGAAGAACAACTAATTTTAGCATAATTCGTTCGGAAAGGCGAAGAATGCTTTGTTTTTGCTCTTTCTCTATGTTATTAGTGAGTTTGCCAGCACGGATGGCCTATTCTCGTAAGTTCTCAGGCTGATTAAAGTCTAGATTCTATAGTAGCATCGAGAAAACTTCCCATCAGATACGGTAAGATGGAAACTCACTGTTCTTCTCCATCTCGGGCTCGCCTGGAACCTGTCCCCGTAAGCTAACTACCCACCTGAATAATAATTTGTGGTGTTATTCATGTCTTTCGATTCAATATGCATGCTAATTTGAGCTACTACCTATGCCCCACTATCCTTCCTACTATTCGAAACGCTCAGTCCCAGTTGTACATATTTATGTAGGAACTCCATCAACAGG
This sequence comes from Strongylocentrotus droebachiensis, assembly GCA_035222895.1. Classification (NCBI taxonomy): domain Eukaryota; kingdom Metazoa; phylum Echinodermata; class Echinoidea; order Camarodonta; family Strongylocentrotidae; genus Strongylocentrotus; species Strongylocentrotus droebachiensis. Next base: position 161,553 of record JAVYIG010004248.1, on the reverse strand, counting down.
AAACCTGCACTAGGAAACGTTATTGCTAGGGGAATTACATGCGAAGTGTTCGATGCTTTTATTGACCTAATTCAATTAAATGTGCCATCTCCCCCTAGCCATGTCTGTACTAAAGTTCCCGTCGTCAATAAAGGCCTCCCATGTAAAGTATATTACGAGCTCCGAATTCAGACAATGGTTACATCCTCATGTTCTAAATATTTATGCATTTAGTATATCAATCTGAAATTCCAGGATGCACTATAATCAAAGTAATAGATTTAATAAATAACTTAATATTTTCTTTAAGTGGTTTACAGATAAACATTACTCCGTCAACGGTATACATTCATCCACAAAAATGTGTACACCATCTCCACTCCCCTGAGATGCCAGCGAACGAGCAAATGGAAATTGTATTCATTCGATGGCAAAGGAGGTAGGAGATGACGTATGTTTCATCCTGGGTCATGAATGGCAAATGTAGACTAATGACTGGTAAAAATACTTTAGTGCCGTGTCGGGTCTCAAACCCACGATTAACGAGTTGATTTAATGGGAATTCCACTCTGATATTAAGTTGGTTCTAATAGAAGCAGACAAATGAGAAAAACAGGTCAGTAAAAGTTAGAGCAAAACCGATTAAAAATAAACAAAAGTTATGCATTTTTAATCAATCAAACACAAGTTGGTAACTCTGTGTCATGAAGTATAGTGCCAGGTTCCTTCCCCCATGTACTAAAAAAATTCAAAAATCTATATTTTCCCTTAAATGTACTATGTCCCTTTAGCAGCCAACCTCAAATTCTGTAGAACTTTGCAGGAATTATGAATATGTCATGTATGTCCTATCTGTGAAATTTAAACGTTAGCAGTGTCCTCATATTCAAATTATGCAAGGAAACCCGTTTACTTGCTAGACTTCACTGTCAGACACTATTGAGTGACTGACTGGCTTTTTCTTCTTCTTTGGTAATAACATACATGAAAAGAGTTGTAAAGGGTACATGAGCATTTGTCTACACCAATAACCCACTTCTTGTGATGGCCAAGATTAAACTGATTAAATCTTTGCGCAGCATAAAACGTATGACCATTCGGTACAATTGTCTGAAAATCAAGACTATTACTTTTGGGCTCTATAGCCCTAAAGTCGATTTGACAACTAATAGTTGTTATTTTCCCACTTGAAGACATTTTCAAGCCCCACGTTTTTTAGGGAAGTTCTAAATTAGTATTATCTTTCAAATGCAGTTGGAATTTAACTTTTTCATTTTTTTGGCCTGCAAATGGGACATAGTACCTTTAAGAGACATTTTCAATCATAGTACATTCACCCTAAATTTAATAATTGCAAATATGATTACATACAATGAAACAGATCTATTCCGTCAGCGATAAATAAGAAAATGAAAGCTTCTTTTATTTTACGTACAGAGCAAATAAGAGAGGAGTTCGCAGGATACGTTACAGTGTTCAACTTTTGCTTTTTGCTTTTTTTAAATATTAAAACCAACTTATTATCAGGGTGTACTTTTCCTTTAAGTCTCGAATGGTGTTCCACTTCAACATCCCGACGACTCGGCCTCTATTTACCTCCTTCTCCTCAGTGAATTGTAATAAGACTAACCGTCATTATTTTTTATCATTTGGTCCTTTGATATATATGTTAAAAAAGCGATTGATTCAAATAGATCGCAGCTTGAAATCAATCGCAACTCTGCACTCGAGAGATTTTAAGTTTGCCACTGAGTGAGGGACTTGCGATCACTCTAGCCTAGATCAATCGCAATTCTGTATAAGACAGGGCCCCAAACCAACCACTTGTCACAAACAATAATAGAGCAATAAAAGTGTTACCGATTTTACCCTGTTTTTTCTGAAAAAAGATAACACGATTAAAGCTAAACTCCAGTTCTGGTAAAAAAAAGAAAATTAATTCTCACAGAATCAAACGAAACTTACACTGAATGTTCAAGATTACAAATAAATGACATGTGCCAAACAATTTTGGAAGAAAATGTATACTGGCTGAGTAATGAGCATAGAAAGACAAGGAAATCAAAGTATTACTAGCCCCGACACCATGTGTGTTGTACCATATATAGCTTTCTGTGCACAGTGCTTGTTACTTTACCAAGACTCGGTCAAATTTATTATGATTTTGATGACTCCAGAACCTTGCAGTGCACACCAATACTTACATGCTACATGATCAACTGTTTCTGATCCATTCCACACCTTTTCTTTCACAATGCAATCGCATTACCAGAACTCACCTTTATCTTTTATGTAAAAGTGTCCAATGTTTACGAACTCATCGAACTCATGAAACAATTCAACTTATTTTTAAAGTATTATGTCAAAGGAAAATAGTTATGATAAATCTCACAGACACTTGGAAACGAATTTCATCTCATTTATCACAAAATTTTGTTTCCCAATACTTATTATTCTTCCCTTCTGTCATCGCAGGCTCCAGAAATGATATAGCGCCATCACCCGTCAATAATTATGGTTACTCAGGTCTAGTCGTTTCAATTTCCCCTCATTTTCATATACACATCCTTTCTCCTTCTTTGTAGAGGTAAAAAATAACCGGCGATCATGACGGCACACATTGCCAGAGCAATGCCTTCAGAGTGGATTCAAGTGGCAGATCGATGACCAATTATATCATCCGTGGATTTTAATTTGGCGAGACAATGATCAATCTGAGTGCTTACCTGGCTCGCTCTCCAGTGTCAAGAGATATTATCATTAATCGGCAAACAATTTGCATCTCCGTTCGATAGGCAATTTCCCAAAATCATCGAAGTTTGAAGTGTTTTCAAAGAAAGAACGGAATAAAGGCGTCTCCTGTGTTTAATTATAGTAACAGAAAGCGAGAGGGGAGGGGGAGGAGGGAACGAAATTGGATTATTGATATTAGCTCACACGGTTAGCTACAAATTGAGAGGTTGATAAAAAAAAACTGTTTTTTATTGTACAAAAATAGGAGTATAATCATGATGGAGCAGATAAGAGAAAAGAAAACGGAGGCAATGTTGTAAATACTGTACCTGAGGGGGAGAGACCAAACTATACAATGAAACATTAATATGATGCAACAAAGAAAGGAATGTAGATTGATATGAAACTTGTTTTTAAATAAATAAGGGAAGACAAATGAGTGAAAAAAGACAAACGGAAAAGACCAAGAGGGAGAAGGAAAGAGAAGATAATGATTATAAAATGAAAATCATGACCTAAAAATCAACTTCTCTGTGTCACGATATAAGTTCACGAACCTCTAAATGTCCCACAAAGTTCACTCATATAAATACATCATGTTACGATCGAACTTATCACATTGATGTCAGGACTCAGTCAGGACACATATAAAACCAAAATAAAAGTTGTTTCACACTGTTTCACCCTTTTAATCATATATATTTCAACATTTCAGCAGGACAAAACAAAACAGAAATGATCGGGAAGTCGGCAAGTCAATTTTATCTTGAAGCACACAATATGCCGAAATGCTCCATGTTTTTTATGTTTTCACGCCTAGCCGGCAGCAGCTTGTGGATACGTGAACGTATTCCGGCGGCAGCCCCCGGGTCGAGAAAAATCAATGTAGGAAGACGGGGAAGGAAACGTTATGAGTAGACTATTGAATAGATAAATCAGTAGCAGCGAGCTAGAAATAGAAAACACAGATCGGGCTGAAGATACTCTGTGAATGTGCCTTGGATATGAGTGGTTTGTTGATGGTTTCGTTGGTGAAGGTGATGATGATGATGGTGGTGATGTTGATGTCGATGATGATAATGATGATGATGATGTGATGATGATAATGATGACGGTGATTATGATGATGATGATGTTTATGTTGATGATGGTGATGATGATGATGATGATGGCGATGATGATGATTATGATGATGGTGATGATGATGTGATAATGGTGATGATGATGTGATTATGATGATGATGATGATGGTGGTGGTGGTGGTGATGATGGCGTTGATGGTGATGATGTTAGCAGGCGCGTACACAGGGGGGGGGGGGGGGGGGGGTTTGGGGGTTGAACCCCCCCCCCTTGGTATTTTTATGTGTGTAAACCCCCCTAAAAAAACTTAAACCCCCCCTTTCGTTTTTTGTTTTAATTATTTAACCCCCCAACGAAGAAAAATGTCAAATTTTCAAATTTCGAAACCCAAAAATTTCGGGACCACCAAAAAAAAGTGTCCGCTAATGGGGACCACCAAAAAAACAAAAAAAAGTGTCCGCTCTCCCCCCCCCCCCCACCCCCCCCCCCCCCCCCCCCCACTGAGCGACTTTTCGGCTGGCTGAGTCGTTGCGATTTTTTTGGACTCCAAAAAAAAAAAAAAAGTGTCCGCTTCGATACCAGTGATTTACAAATGTTGCTGAAATGACATGATTTTCCGGTATTTTTTCTCAGTTTTTTTAAAGTCATACCTTTTTATGCGTTTGTTGGAAAATTAGAAATTCCAAAGTTAACGGTCGGGCGAAAAATATGCTTACTTAGAAGCCTTTATGTCAGGGTCTGCAGAACGGCTTGGCTCGGGGGCTCGAGCCCCCTCACTTTTTGAAAAAGTATTTTACAGACAAAAAGAAAGAAAGAGTGAGAGAAAAAAAATAAGTGACCTGCCAATGTCACAAATAAGGTATCCAAATATGCTCATCTGACCGTAATTAAATGCTTAAAACCCCAGAGCTTACTGGGGCTCTGCCCCTTGGATCCCACCAAGGACCCTAAGGCGGTCACCTGGATGCTCATCTGACCGTAATTAATACCTAAAACTCCTGAGCTTCCGGGGGCTCTGCCCCCTGGACCCCAACTAGGTCCTAAGGCGGTCCCTGGATGTATTATTATTTTACCATTTTTTATGGTGTAAATCAGTTTTTATTTATTTCCAAATTGGCAAAGCTACTTTATTTGTTCTTTATCACGATCAGGGTTTGGTCGACTGAGAGTGAAAGAAAAATGTCAGAGTCCCGTTTGACGATCGTCTATACTACAAGACAAATAAGAGGATACTATGTCTCAGGGTCTATACTAAGTGTAGACCAGTTTTAATTTACCTATGCTACTGACTTTTATCCATTCTTAAAGGTTAACAACACTCACATTGGTCATTGACCTCTCTCTCTCTCTCTCGTGCTTCTTTCTTCGAGGTTAGGCTGCATTTCTTTCAATATTCAAAGATTCCTACCCTTGCAGAATTGCCTATACTCGGCGAGGTCACGTCTTTCAATTATATCAACAGCCAAACCGTGAGAGTGAACGGGGTAATGCATTCTTTCTCTCGAGGTCTGCATCTCGTGGGCTTGGTACGAATCAGTTGACGAGTTCAGCGATGACGAGGAGAGTGTGTTACACGATACCGTGACTGACCCCTTGAGGATCCAGCCAATGTCATTATGCATACAGAGCTCTGAACCCCTATGGCTTGTCCTGGTTAGCCCTCTGTGGGTAGAGGATCAAGGCATCCATGATCTCATCGTGGTGGTGGTGGTGGTAATGATGGTGGCCATTGGATTCTAGGAGGGCTATAGGGTTACCATGAATAATGAAAATCAAGCAGAAGTGGCGGTCGCGGGGTGAGAGAGGAGGTTGAAAACAAGATCATTGCGGTCGGCAGATCTGGGAAATTAGAATGATGAAGTGAAAAGTGGAGAGGAGGAGGGAAGAGAATAATCATGGAAAACAAAATGAAGTAAATTTATTGGCTCTAGAGATGTGGAGAGATAGGGGAATGAATGTTAAAAAGACAGTGTGATGGGATAGAAAAAAGTCCAAAGAATGTAAAAGTGATATGATGCCGTAAACTTAACTGAGTGCAATAACATTTACAAAAGCAACCCTGGGACTTAAATCTAGGAATATGTGTAGGCTAAGAATTCTCCGATTGAAGGACACAATGCTCCTCTCCTATTGTCTTCTGGGACCCGTTTCACAAAGCCTTTTTTCAATGACAAATGACAAAAATCAGTGACAAATCTGTTGATAACCAATCAGAAGCAAGGATTTCAGTAGCTTATAACAAAAACTGTCATTTGTCACTGATGACATTTTTTGTGAAACGCCCCCCAGGAGTCAACGACCATTCATCTGTATGTATATGTTGTCTATTAAATGTCCACTTTATTATCTAGTTCAAGCTGAAACAAGGCAAAGCTCGAATGTTTATTACAGTCCAGCCCAAGTCCTCAAAGTACAACTCAGACATCAGGTTACAGGATCCAAGGGAGGGGTGGACGGCCAGAGATTGAACATTGATTTACATGAGATATTTGATATGTGTTTGGGGTTGGTTGGAATCTCTTGTCCCCCTGGCCAATCGCCCATGCACGTGGGCAGCTTTTACTGGCCAAAGCGTGGGCGGGAGCAGCGGCGTATCCACGGAGTTATAAACAAGAGGGGCGACCCTTCCCGGGTTTTTAGGGCGTAACGTATTTATTTTTGTCTTGGAAACTTAGATAGGGGTAAGGAGTGCGCTGCGCCGGCTCGACCCCTTGTGTTGGATATGACACCGGGGAGGAAAGGTTTACCTACAAGAGAGTGGGACTGGAATGTTTCCATATATACAGTTTCGGCCTACATTTAATTAATATATCAATAATTCTTCGTTTCAAATAGTGAAAATGTTTTCGTAGACCTCTTCATTGATTGTCAATATCTTGGGTCTATATCAATTAAAACAAACATTATGAGATACCATTTTGATAACAGCAGAACAAAATACTGACAACACTAAAGTCCACGTCAATATCTTATAAAACAATGAAGAAATCTATACCCTTAATCGATACACACTGAAAACTTTCGATGAAATTTAAAGATTTCAACACTTTCAAAACATATTCTATTTCCAGAGATTTAAAGGACACGCTCCAACGGCAACTGAAATAAGAGAGATGGGGTAAATTTATGGTAATAATCGTCATCGAAAAAAGATGCCCGGTGCGTTATTAGCTTTGGCTCTCATCCATCAATATCTTATGGACTCACAGTCAAAATATTTTCACTATGCCTGGTAGGCGTAAATCAATTCTCTACCATCAAACAGTGAAAAAACAAATACAGCTAAACCAACAATGTACACGGGACAAATAGGACCCATCGGCCGTGTGACATTGATTTTTCCGTAGTTATCAAATCGTATCTGTATTGTTTGAGGGTAAGAACCCAAGTCCACTATAGTACAACGAAGTGAATTCAGTGTACCTTCTAACTTGAATTGTTGGGTTTAGTAGAACAATGTTATGAATGAAAGAAGATATCGAATTGCAGCGCTATGGGGGAATGCAGGTATGAATATTGGACTGTCCTTGAATGATACTGGAGACGATTTGGGAAAGAGAATGAGAAGAGTGGAGAGCGAAAGGGCGAGAAAATAAGAGTGAGTGAGTAAGTCGAGGAGAGAGAAAGAGAGAGAGAGAGAGAGAGAGAGAGAGGGAGGGAGAGAGAGAGAGAGAGAGAGGGGGAGGGGGGGTAAAGGCTAAAGATAGAGAGACAGGTGTGCATACAGATTTCTATTAATCCTATCCAAAAACACATGGCCCCGTTGCACAAAACTTACCAGTGATGGTAACTTTGCAATGGAAACCTTGATTTTGATTGGATGTTGAACCCTGTTACCATGGTAGTTGCCATTGATGGCAAAGTTACCATCAACGGTAAGTTTTATGAAATTCCAAACACAGCTTTATTTCTTTCACAAAGCAAGAACCTTGATTGTCACGTTAAAATAATCATTCATACCTTATTTCCGTGCTAAAATTGATATCCTCAGCAGCGATCAGAGGCAATTGGAGGAAGAAGTATAACCTACCCCATAACACATTTTTAAATGTGCATAGTACAGACGTCTAGATCTCTAGGAAAAGTGTAACTTGGCAAAAATAAGAAGGAAAACATTTTATTCAAGCTGCTGTCTCAGGTCTCACACTCTGCATTACCACCCTCCCCCACCCCCTTGCCCTCCCCACCCCTCAGACGCTATACAATGTCCTTTGTGAACTCGACAAACAGTGCTCTCGCCACCAATTATCCCGATTTCAACTCGAACTGATCCTACCATATCGTGTTCAGCACTGCATTCACAGTTGTACGCTAGTCCTGTGTCTCCATCTGTACTCCATTTGAATCGACCTCTTTCGGCCTTTATCATCGATTCCTTGAAATGGATCCGTCTTGCCCGGTTTCCCCTCATCTTTTTACTCCCTTATAACATGTATATATCCAACTGAGAGGAGACGGAGAAGGTAAAAACAGACCCCGACTGAATAGACGCAATAAAATCTTGCCCTAGCTTGAATTGGTGATAAAGGCAATTGGATTGAATTGAAATGTTTCTTTCCTTTGCCCTTATTATAAGTTGCTTTGTTGTTATACACAATATGACCTGTGTACATCAATTTTTATTCCAGAGATAAATGATATTTTGCTAAAGATCATAGTAGGATCAGACTTTTCTGCTTCTTTCTACTTCTCTGCCCCCCCCCTCTCTCTCTCTCTCTCCCTCTCTTTGTATGAATATTATAATCGGTCACATCGTATTTCCCCGTATCTCTCTCTCTCTCTCTCTCTCTCTCTCTCTCTTTGTATGAATATTATAATCGGTCACATCGTATTTCCCCGTATCTCTCTCTCTCTCTCTCTCCCTCTCTCTCTCTCTCTCACATCGTATTTCCCCGTATCTCTCTCTCTCTCTCTCTCCCTCTCTCTCTCTCTCTCCCTCTCTTTGTATGAATATTATAATCGGTCACATCGTATTTCCCCGTATCTCTCTCTCTCTCTCTTTCTCTCTCTCTCTCTCTTTGTATGAATATTATAATCGGTCACATCGTATTTCCCCGTATCTCTCTCTCCTCTATTTCTCTCTCTCTCTCTCTTTCTCTCTCTCTCTCTCTTTGTATGAATATTATAATCGGTCACATCGTATTTCCCCGTATCTCTCTCTCCTCTATTTCTTGTTGTATCTTGCTATCTTACTTAGATATGAAACTACTAAGTGCTTGATTTTTCGACAAGAAAGTCCGATACTATACTTACAAATAAAAGCTTATGATTGAATAAAGATTTAGAATGAATACTTTAAAAATCACAGATATATAAATATTAACATTGCCTGGCACCAATTTACCTTCAACCCACTTTTCTGTCGTGAAAAACAAGCTCTCGCTGACCATCTGTTCCATCTCTATTTCGCTCTCTCCCCTTCATGATAAGTCCCGTCACACTCTCAAAGGTATTGATTTCAAAATCAATCCACGGCTTTGGTCTCATGCCCTCTTCTCTTTTTTCTTTGACGGACAGTGGTGTAACTCCAGGGGCACATGGGTCCGTGCCCCCCCCCCCCAAAGAGTATAATAGTGAAAACAATTAAATTAAGATAAAATGAGAAAAGAGAGACCATGAAAGGGAGGAGGGAGAAGAGGCAATAACTCCCCACCCCGCCTCTAACCAGCTGCCTTGTAAATTAGTTTTCATTTTCGCCCCTAATCGTTTCAGTACCCCCCCCCCCCTCAATGGATGGATCCACGCTACGCCACTGGTGATGAAGATAATGGAATGCATGGAGTTTGCTCCTACCATTAAGGGTTACATATTTCCACCCTCTAGCAATCACCTGTAGTTTTGCCGTCGCTCCATATTTATCTTTCGAATGGAGAATCCAATTCTGTTCTTGATCAAGGAGTGACCTACCGAACAGCTGTCGTCTTATTTGCCTACGGACGGTCACGTGAGAGGGTCGGAGAAAAATATGCAAAGATAGAATCGAGGACGGGGAAAGAATGAAAGGAAGAATGAAAGGAAATATTCATGTTTAACTCGAAGAAAAACTTACTTGCAGTTGTTTACATTAGTAAATACTGGGTTCTCTTTGTCTGGATAATCTATTCAAGTTTTGAATATGATGATAAATCAAGCGTTAGTGATAAATAATGATAGATTAATAAGACTCTAGAAAGTGATCCATAACCCATCAATAAATATGTAAAGACTAAAATAAATAAATGTTATGAAGGTGATTTTATTGGAACAATGTTACCTTGTATTCTTCTTCTCCATCCTTTTTTTTAAATCTTCTTCTTCCTTCTATCTCTTTTTTTTCTCTCTCATATTATTATTATATTATATTATATTATATGATATTATTATTATGTCTCCCTAAATTTAGTAATTTCTTTTAAAATTTCTCCCCCCCCCCTTTTTAAAAATATAATCTATCTCTCTCTACCTATCTCTCATGTTCACTCTGCCTCCTCTTCCTTTCTCTCTTCCTCATATCTCCCTATCCCTCTCTGTATCAATTTCCCTGCACGTCCCATGTTCTTCTCTCTGCGGTCTCGTCACCTCTCGACTTTATTCCTCTCACACCGATTTTAAAACTGTATGTTTAAGACATGAGCTTTAAATTAATCTTCCTTTTAGTTGACGATGATGAATGTTACCGATACAACCAACATTCACGCTTTGCTCTAAATCACCCTGGCCGCAAAAGATCTTACCGTTCGCGAGTTTGTGGCTACCATTAAAGATCATCTCGATTACTGGTGATAACGGTACATAAGTTCTCAAAGAATCAGATTAAACTTACACTGACTATTATTCGATGATGTCTGCAGAACGAATTTGGTAGAAATTGAATAATGCCCGGGAAATGGACAATGAAACACGACAGAAACTCGTCCCTACCGTGTCCACTGACAACTAATGGTGCTCGTGACCTGTGCAAAATTGTAGTTGTCTTCTTCTGTAAATGTGGTTTACAGTTTTTTTAAATATCAAATTCACATTTGCTGGTCCTAACAGTACACCATCTTCATAATTACCGAATCAGAATTGCTTTTAGCAGTTTAAGACAGTTTCTGTTCAAATACACCCCATACTACAGAACTGTAGATGAACTTTAATCGCCAATGTCAAATGCTTTGGGTTCATTCTACAGAGTAAACCCACTCACATTGGAAGTCTATAAATCTCCCTTTTACCGTTACTAAGCTAGGCCCAAAGTACCATCAGATATGCGAAGGTCCCACGTATACACTCTTTTGTTGTAGACGGTAGTCGGAAAGGTCATTAATACAAGGTCAAGAATACTCTAACATTAAAGTGCCAGCAATTACATGGATAATCGTATTTCTAGGTGATGAAGTCCAGTCAATGAAAACACATCAGGCATTACAAACTTACTGTGAACATTTGTAATGATGCATAAAGGTTTCTTTTCTTTTTCTAAACCAATTTTGTTTAAAGACACTTTGATACCTGGATACAGTTTTCTTGCGTACGACCTATTCAGGATCAACGATAGAAGCTCAGTATAACATTTTCATCTGATATAGGCCCTAGGTTTTATATGAACACATTATAAGAAAACAAGATATTGCAGGTTTCCTTTCACAGTTACGTAATGAATTTCGGTAGTTGAAAAAGGCAATTATAGGATACAGCTAATTGGAATCTGAAATTGAAATTCATACTTATTTCCCTGTTATTACCGGTAGAAAGTGGTAAACAAAGAAAGGAGTACAGTTAATGATTCATAAAATATAAGAAAGAGGCAAAACCCTGGAGAGCAAGGATTGTGTTGGAAAGCTCATTACAAATAAAGACAAGATACTGTAAAAACATCATTTTATGACTACGTTTTTTCCATCCCAGTGAGGAATCGAAAATGTTTACAAAACAAAAGAAGGAGACGAGTAAAAAATGAAGATCGAAAGAAAAGAGGTAAAACGAAAAAATGAAACTTGGCATTTAGGTCCATACTGTACTATGTTTTCGTATTTTACCTACTATTAAGTCCGGAAATTAAGAAAAGATTGTAAGCCTATCCATTTGTATTAAGCGCTATATAAAAATTAAATATTATTATTATTATACTCAATACGTTTAGATGCACGAAATGGCTACTGCGTAAGAGCCTTTAAGTGAAGAAAGTGTTTTCATTTTAAATAAAAATAGAATACTAAATAAGCCTTTAGAATCGTTCTCACAACGGAATGTTTGGGGGAAATGCTGAAATCCAGTTGGATATTCTACTTTTATACTCCTGATAATGGACTTTCATTATGTTCGTCCACACACGTTTCTATGGTTTGTCTTTAAGAAACTTCCTCAGGCATTAATGAGATGAAATGGATCTGTCTCACGAGGACTCACTGTGCATGCATCTGATTTCTGCTATGACGCACGGTCATGGTTAGCTAACCTTGGCGGCAGCTCACCGGGAAAGCTTCGGCGGCTTGTGACATGGGTAGCAGGTGGTTCCTGCGCGCCAGTACACTCAACTTACACCTGCAAGCGTGTCGTATATATAGAAGGAGAGACAGTGATAGAAGGTATACGTAAAGAGAGAGGAGAGAGAGGGTGCGTGAGGGAGAGAGAGAGAGAGAGAGAGAGAGAGAGAGAGAGAGAGGTGGTAGAATGTGTATGTCCGCGTGTGTGTATGTGTGTGTTTGAGTGAGAGAGAGAGAGAGAGAGAGAGAGAGAGAGAGAGAGCAAAGTGAGTTAGTTTGAGGGATAATAAAAGAGGGGGAAAATAAAGATATTGACATGAGAGAGAAAGAAACAGAGACAGAGACAGAGAGAGAGAGGGAGAGAGAGAGAGAGAGAGAGAGAGTGAGAGGACAGAGAAAGACAGACAGACAGAGAGAGACAGAGAGACAGAGAGACAGAAAATAAGAAAATTAGGGATAAATAAAAGTGACGCCCAACCCCCACCCTTATAGTTCACTTAATTTGTTTTTGTTTTTAAGGACTGTATATTATGAAGGTTAAAATGGAAGAAAAAGTGGAGGAAAATATGTAGGCCACGATAATTGACACAGATTGGGAGAGAACCTGAAAGAAACAGAGAATGGGGAAAATGATATATACAATCATATCAAAAGGGATACAAGGACGGAGACAGAGATATTCCTTAACAAGCAATCATTTTACCGCGATTTATATCAAGTACTTTCATATTTTCAATAAAAACCCTGTCATCTTGAAAATAGGTCAGTTAACAGGTTCTGGGTGACACAAAACGTCATTATCCGCGCTACTTGAGACTCGCACACCGCTTCTTTCATGTTAATTTCACCTCCTATCGAATACTATGAACAGAGTTCCGATCAAAGAAATGAAATTGTATCTTTTTCATTTTCCATGGCAACTTGAGATATTGAAAGACCTAGATCCCTGGAGTACATTGCAATCGATGTATTATCAGATTGTAAGCTACATATAGGTCGCGACTGATCGGAGAGAAGAATACAAACCACTTCCAGGATTATCGAGTATCTTTTCCCCAAGCTATCGGTCTCGACGATTATTCAAAGCAACTCTAGCTCTTATCCTTTCCTTTATCATGTAATCATTTAAAAAGGTCGATCCGTCAATTCGTGCTAATTCTGCCACGATCTGAAGTATAAGGGGCGGGGAGATTACTAAATATGAGAGAGGGAGAAGGATATTTGGAATAACATGAATTAGTAGAAGTACCTTTTCAGCCGGTGGTGTATATAGTGAAAGCAAGCCTCAAAAGTCCTAATAGATTTTCTGATTTTTCTGAAGAGTAATATTTAACAAAAAACTGGCTGTCGGATAAAGTGATTTGAAAAACCGATATCTTCTTTCCCCCCCCCCCCATATTTCTCTTCTTTTGTTTGTTTTTCTTCCCCCTCTTCTTCTTTATCTGTGAAAAAAAAGTCGAATGTTATTGCAAGTATTTAAAAGATGTTACCATCTTTAAAAAAAAAAAAAAATCTCATAGTCAGTCTTAATTCCCTGGTTCCTGCAAACGATATCAGATTCATTGGCAGATGTAATGGGTACTGACGGCGTTTTAAGGACAGAAGGAGTTTTAAACAATATTGTGAAACTTCTTTTGAATGTCAGAAATTATAGAAGTCTTATTTTCTCTCAAAAACTGCGGAAGAGAAGAGGTGAGTTCACTACACCGAGCCTGCAATATTTAAGGAAGGTGCATGACCTTAAACAGCTATAGGTTCAATTTGATATTTGTTTATCGGTCATGTTGGCAATTCTTACGTATGGTTTACTTTTAATATCATTGTGGTTACAAAATGCTCTCCCTTTTCACCAATGCCCAAAAGTCATGGCGCCAAGTCAATATTGCATCGGCACGCACACAACCACCCCCACCACCACCATCACCCGCAAGATATATGGTCACGTGACCTAAAGCTTCCACAAATAAGGGTTCAATTAGGTAATGGTGGTCTGGACATACAGCCGGGCGACATGCCATCAGCCTTGGAGAGACAAGTAACTCAACTCTCGGGTTTGATTGACATTTTTCTCCTTCCTGGATGCTGAGATGCGTTATATTGCAAAGAGGCGCCATTATTTACATTTTTGCATGTGGGTTCTTAGAACGCAATATCGCCTGAAGGGGTGTGTGCATGCGCTCGTATACGACGGGTATGTTGAATTTGATAACGCCAGCAGGACTGCAGGAATGTAGACAGCATTATTACCATAGTCAGAGCTCTGGGGCGTCAGTTAACATTGGATAATAGAGTCTCCTGAAGGGTGTTGAGGGGCTGGAAGAAGAAGAAGAAATCAAATACAGAGAATATGGGGAGACAGTGAGATAGATACAAACAGACAGAATGAGACGGAGTGTGTGAGAGAGGAGAGACAGAGACATACAAAGACATACGGACAGAAAGACAGAGATTCAGAGAGGAGGAGGAGAGAGACAAGGAGAGATAAAGAGACAGAAATATAAAGTCAGAAATGTGACAGAGAGAGAGAAAGAGAGGGGAGCCAGGGAAAATGGGAAAGAAAGAACTTTGACGCCTCCATCCATGAATTTTTTAAGAAATCGTATGCATTATAAATTGCCTGGGTGGCAGAAAGGCGTTAGCTCGAATTTTAGGTCAAAAATGAAACAATAAGCAGAAGGGCGTTAGCACTAAATCACCACTAACTTTTATAAAAACTGACTTATTTCCGAAAAAAAAGTTGTGGCCGTGTTCTTCTATAACATTTCTATTAGTATTTTGAGTTTTAAACCAATTATCCGGACGGAAAGCAGTTTAAATATAAAACAAGTTTTTCAAATGCGAATAATTCGAAACGTAGTTTTCGAGTCGCTCGCGCGCTAACGCCCTTCTGCCAGCCGGCCGACGTATAGGTAAGAAATATTCAAACAAGCAGATGTTTTTGAAATACTCGATACTTCATCAATTTATTAAAGTGCCACGGTACCGACTTTAAAAAGTCAGAATTTGGCTCAGGTTTCATGGCGTTTGTTTTGATAAAGTAACCACGATTATTAACTTTGTATTTGTATACATTGATGTCATACACACCTACCTCGCGATTCTATTTTATTGATATTGAATCAGATAACTGTACACAAAGTGTAAATAAAGTCAGTAGATTTGGGTCAAGTTCTCTTCGGTAATAACTCCCAAGCCAGCTGATGTGTGCAAAGCACGGATACCAAACTCCTTACACTGGTTTAGTTTACACCTAAGCCAGGCCATACGATCCCCGTTCAGCCCCTGTAGTCGAAGCTTGACGAAACACTAACTTTTCCCGCCGCAGTCTACGATCGGATGGCCCAGACCTAATGAGTTTTCTCTCCCATGTTTTCCCGCCAACACCCAGGAAGGTATAGATGAGATGGTCTAAACCATACAAGGGGGTCAAAAGGCGCTCTTTGATCGGCGTCACTGGCTTGTAAGCATAGTAGCTCCTCATCAAGTTTTAGCCCTGAAAGAAACATGCAATACCATGAAGGGCACAATATTGTTATTCTATCTCGCGCCATACTTTCACGCGTTATTCAATTTTCATCCTGTGCTCTGTAAATGTATCGATAATTTTTGTTTGCTACATGCATTTCTAAGGTGTCGGGTTCTATGCGATGGTATCTCAGAAAAGAAGATGTCTATATCGTTTTCTTTTCTACTCAGTTAATCTGATAAGCACAATGACTTTGCCTGCAGGCTTTATATCCGATGTCATTTTCCCTTTACTTCATTTCGACAGCCACTTTGTCAAGTACCTATATACTGTACAATGTGTGTGATTACACAACGTAAAGAGGCGGCGCCAGGGTATTTAAAAGAAAGGGGCAGGTCTGAAAGGAAATGTAGGTCTCTAATCCTGAAAACTATTGCGATTATTCGGAGTACTTTAAGTTAAAAGAAAGGTATGCCGATACATTTGGGAGAAGGGCATGTTTGGCAATTTAGATTTGGGGCAATTAGCTCCCTGTCACTTCGTTACCTGAATTCAATTAAGGTAAACAGCTGGGTTTAAAAAAAGAAGAAGATAATTTGACTATATGGAACGAACGTTGACTCCTACCCCCCCCCCTCTTTCTCTCTTTCTCTCTCTCTCTCTCTCTCTTTCTCTCTCTCGCTCCCTCGCTCCCTCTCTTTTTCTCTTTCTCTATCTCCCCCTCTCTCTAAACTCGACATTCGATGAGGGGGTACAAGCCCCCTATAAAGCCCTCTTAATTGTAACACCGCCAACACCACTTCTCTTTCCTTGACGTCATCTTTCAAGCGGTTGATGGGCTTGGTTGCATTCCAGTGGTCCTGTGACATCCTCACGGATATAGAAGCTAACAACCGCTTTGCGCCGCACGGAAGCGAAACAATCTCAATCCACCGTGGAATATACTATATCATCTCCTTTCATATTGAAGAGAATCGTCTTGGGTTGATTGCCTCTGCACCGCGCTCTTGCCAGGATCGGCAAAAGGAGCTGAAGACAGTCAAGGTTCTTGGTCACTCTCAATTTGGACGCCTTCGCGGTTGCACGACACATGCTCTGGCGCCAATTGCTCCGCCGTCAACCATACCTCAACCCTGGACCCAATACTTGACCTAACCCTAACCCCTTAAAACACTAAACCTAACCTTAAACTCAATTGCAACCCCTGATTTGACGACATAATTGTAGCCCGGAGAAAATGTCGCCAGAGCTTGTTACCGCTGGAGCATGTACGGCGTTGGGTACTTTGCTCATTTTGAGCACCCCTACTTCTTAGGCCCTTCTGAAGCGCCTGTTTGTAAATATAAAAACGTAATTGAAGTGAAGCAGGGTGATGTAGAAGAATATGCAATATTGGTACTTCTAGCTAATATGGCATGTATATATTTATATTTCTTAAGTTTATACAGTAGACCTATGAAAAAGAGGAGATAGAGAAACAGAGGGGGATGGAGAATAACGAGACAGAAAGACTGTGAGATAGAGATGATGAGACGAAGAGATAACAGGTTGAGTAGGGTATTGTGTATTTACAGTATAATGATAAATATTGAAGAGAAGGCTGAAAATATTAATCTAGAAATATTAACTTCTTTCAGAAAATGTTAATTTGAATAATTGTTTGCTATAACCATGATAACTCCCTATCATAATTTTAGGGCTGGTCATGAACAATGTTGTGCTTATTTCTTCCACTTATGTCAGATACCATTTCATATTGTATGGACGTTTCTTCTCTATACGTTTAGATTGTCGTTACCGGAAATATATAGTGTTGAACACATAGACAAGACATAACTTAACATCATAGCGATGTCTCACTTAAAATTATGATCATTTTATTTAATTACATGGAGTCTTAAGACCATGACAGTCACGCCCCGAATTATCATGATCATGAATCTATATCAAGCTTGGCACAGACAACATTGGACCTTTGATGGAATGTGGATAGACCTCCATGATTATCTCCGACAATGTTCAGGAAGAGGATGATGTTTAAAAATTAATGTGACGCATTTTCGTTTCTGTACTATTTCTGTAACGTTTCCTAATTCAGATAAGCAACAAGGAGAGTCTCTTTCTTAGATCCCTTTAACATAGCTAATATACTAGCCACAAATCCTTTTCAAATCATAGTGTTGTTAGTCCATTATGAAACAGAATTTTCACATTCTAAATCTTATGTTGCCAAGTATTGGCACTGTACCATCATCGCCCTCATGTTGGGTAGAAATTGGGCTTTTTTTTGTTGCCCAATATTGTTTAGACTGTATTGAAATCAAAATTGAAGTGGTGTTCTATACTTCGGCATGACTTGGGAGCCGCATAACTCGTTCTGAATGCTATACAACAAAATGCTGATACTATATGCAGCAGAAATTAGGATTTTACCGCAAATCATGTTTTATGGGAACTGTTTTAAAAGGATTTTAGCCGGCACACACTTTGGAGTATGAGTAAGATGTATTCATCCATTAAATCTGCTATCATTAGAGTGATTTATGAAGGTTTTATTCTCATTAAAATAGATGTCCAGCCAAACGTGGAATTATGATCCTCTTTTAATAACCCACTAGTTTATTCAACCATTCCCGATTATATTACCTCTAACGTTAATGTATTTTTTTTCATGTGAAATAAAATAATGAGTCATTGGTCAGGCATGAGGTAAATATTTTTGTATCCACTGGTGATCTGAATTAAATCGCCCACACAAAATCAATACGATATATAAGGATAGAAAGAAAGTGGAGGTGAATAATCTAATATCTGAAGGATAGTCAAATATATTTAATTTTCAAGTCTTTATGTTTGTCAACAACCGATGAGTCTTTGTATTACATGTATCCAGTTGTCTATTAGCTTAATGGTTTGTTCTGATTATCTCTAACGAAATATTTACAAGCGAGTGCATTATGCTGCCAAACAAACGAGCCTAAATAAAGACACGTGATAAGAATTACGATACATCGAGGACAATGACCGCCTTGATGGAGGTTCCAGGAGCTCTTATTCTAACCGTACATTCTGTTTGTTATTGACTCCACCAGCTAATGAGTGGTTGGATGCCGCCTAATTGACAAATACATTGATGATGCCGATGACGTTATCGAAGATGAAGATGACAATGAAGTTTGCCTTGAAGCTGAACGTAGTGATGATGATGAAGCTGTTATTCAGAGGTGTTCCTTTACCAGAAAATTGTCCAAAAAGGAGGGGGGGGGCACCAATATTACATGTTATCCCTTTTCCGGCAACAAAATCTTACCCCTACCCTGGCGACAGTAAATCTATATTTCTATTCTGACCCCCCCCCCCCCCCGGCCCCCACTCCTCCACATCACCCCTTCGGTGACATTAGGTTTTCTATTGATAATTATGATGGTGTCATAATTTCACAGATTTGACTCCAAACACAATTGTCCTATTCAACATGTTTAATCATTAAGAACATGGTGCATTCTAAATCAACAATAAGCAAACTAAAGATAACTGACAGTGCCTGCTAGATGAAACAATAGATCGCTGCAAACAGTATGAGCTTCATAAGATATAGGCTTAATTATGACGTCATGCACCGAGCAGAACTTTGAGACCATCCGGTTGTGACGTCAGATCACATGACCAAAGAAGATGAGGAAAATTATTCTCCTGGGATATACGATTATAAATCAGATTTAGCCCTTGGTCAAAAATAAAAAATGACTTGGTCAGAAGTGTGAGAGGGGTTCGGCGGCATGACTTAAAATTATGACGTCGATTTGAAAAATAGGTCAGGAAGAATTGATTAATTGGCGTAACGGACGTTGATTGGGGTCAATTAATTGTCCAGAGGGGACGTGTCTTCCAATGTCTTCACCGTGGATCGCCTGCCTGGGAAATACGGTCACAATGACATGATAATATAAATGTTAAGCATGTGCCCTACTTTTGTCATCCATTTATTCTTTGCCCACGAAAGTTCATTTAAGGCGATGACATATACCTGTATCCTTTAGAATGGCGCCATTTAATTTTTCATTTGTATTTCATTGTGAGGAGTTGTCCTGTTTGTGGTGAATTATTTGTGTACAGCACTTTAGCACGTTGATGCTTAACAACTCGTCTAAATGTTCAGACAACGCCTAATATGCTAAATTCACTTTCGAAGATACCCTAAAGTATTTAAAGCAATGAATTAACAAAATATATCATACTTCTCCCAGTCAGTAGTTTTACTTTGAGTGCTAAATCCCCCGGCCCCTTTCTCTCCCTATCTCTGTCTCACTGTCTCTGTCTCTGTTCCCCCCCCCCTCTCTCTCTCTCTCACTCTCTCTCTCTCTCTCTCTATCTCTCTCACTCTCTCTCTCTCTCTCTCTCTCTGTCTCTATGTCTCTATCTCTCTCTCTCTTTTCCATTTCTCTACCTCACTCTCTCCCTATCCCAATTTTGCTCTCGTTATTCTTTTCTCATTACTTACTGTTGTCAGTTTACATTTCGTATCATTACCAGGGTGCAACCATACTTGAAAGTGACAGGGCATACATGGAAACATCATTATGTTTTAATGACGTCCATGCTATCATTACTAAACTCATCACAAAGTGGAATCAATTAGCTGCTACACTGATCAAAGACTAAGCGCGCGCACGGTGGAATTACTTACATCCAAAACAACTGTACGGAGTCATTGTTGCATCAGCTGGAACCGACGTCACCTGGCATTTGCTAAAATGGCAACATTGATTTTTATTCGGGGCTTATGACGTCATTTATGTAAGGTTAGGATTATGATTGCAATTGAGTTTGAGGTTACGTTTAGGGTTACGGTTATCATGGTTATTGGACAAGGGGGTGTTTCACAAAGATCCTCAGTTGAACTTATCTCTTAATTGGACTTTACAATAATGGAAAGCCGTTAGCATCTTTGAAAATATTTTGTACAAGTTATTCTAAAAGGCATACAATGTTGATTCAATTCATTTATATTTTCTATTATCAAGGAGATTTCATGTTCTTGATGTGGAATTTATGAAAAGTCTTAAATACTTGAATTTTTGCTATTGAATATATTTTTGTTTAAGTCTACAAATGGCTCTCCATAATGTTTAAGTCCAACTTAGAGTTAAGTTCGACTTAAACATTATGGAGAGCCTTCTATCTTTGTGAAACACTCCCAATTAGGTCTAGTTTTTGGTCCAGAGTTGAAGTAGAAAACTCAGTTAATGTTGGGAGCTATGAGGGAAGTATTTCGTGGGGCAATTGTCACTGATGTACTTGTCGTCGAACCAGAACAGAAAAGTATCAATAATCCCTGATATGGCAGCTTGAAGAGCACGACTTTAAAGAGGGTTTGTTATCTTGCGGTGTCCTTAATAATAAATGTAGTGTAGTCGGTTGAAGATGTGATGTGGCATCTTGAAAATTATGTCGGAAAATGTTTATTTGTTACGATATAATTAATCTAATTGAATGTGGAAATTATTCAGCTGAAACAGACGGATGGAGATTTATCAGCTTTAATCCACAACATAAACCTTTCAAAATATTGTTTCAAACCTATTATAGGGACCGATTCAATGAAAATAAAAAGAAATGTACAGGTGTTCGATAAGGCAAGTAATACTGCTAAAGTACTTAATGCAGGAAATTTACCTAGTCATCTACCATACCACGCCGCCTCAGGTTGTATCATAGCCTATACTTTTCTGTCTTCGACACTTCAAAGGGATTTTGAAGCGACATTTGGCAAAACAACTTACACAAAATTCAATAGATACCCCATTTCCTTAACATGCTATATTGTTGAAATATCTTTCTCCTGTTTTAAAAGTGCAGTTTGTGATAACATTCAAGAGTCATAAAAAGCTATGTGTAGAAGAAAAAAGAGCTAAAGTGCTTTATATCGTGTTGCCACTAATGGGGCATGACATTTTCTCAGCTTTAACCTTAAAACCTAAAAGGGACAATAATGGCTTGTTTTATTCGCTTTGTCGCCCCTTTTGCGCCTTCCAAAAGGGCTATCTATATACATGATAGAATTGTTGATAGAATAGAATTCACTGAACAACCACCCGAATAAGGGAAGCTTGCTCAGTATAGTGAACAACATTTCTGTTATTGGGAGATAATGTGGTGGGTAGCTAGGGAAAGGGGTGGGAGAGAGAGAGAGAGGGGGTGGGAGATGGCTAGATGTATATATAGATAGATAGATAGATAGATAGATAGATAGATAGATAGATAGATAGATATATATTGAGAGAGGGAGGGGGTGAGGGAGAGATAGAGACAGAGAGAGAGAGAGAGAGAGAGAGAAAAGAGAGAAGGGAATGGGAGGAGAATATTGGGAGATATACAGAAATAAATAGAGACAGGGAGAGAAAGGGAGAGAAGAATTTACGAGTGAGAGAGAGGGGGAGAGAGGGGAGAGAAGGAAAGACAGAGATGTAAAGAGATATTGAGAGAGAGAGAGAGAGAGAGAGAGAGAGAGAGAGAGAGAGAGAGAGAGAGAGAGAGGTGGAGGCGGATGGAGTATAGAGGATGGAGAGAGAAAGGAATGAGAGAAGATGAGAAAATGCTGATGTAAAAAAACAACTGCAATTATTACAATCTCTCTGCATTAATCATTTGTAATTATAAGATATAAAGTTTGAAGATAATCAGATTAAGTCATTAGGGATAAATGTCAGCATATCATAAATTCATTATTCTGTTGACATTTAAAAGTTATAAAGAGCAAAAGCCTATATATTCAGAAAACGGTTCATTATGATTAATTAATTTATAGATATAGTTAGTTTTAATTAGTTATAATATGTCCGTCACTATATTTTGTAGAACACAACCTTTTCCCGACCCAATGTTGTACTCCTTGTACTCTTTGTTGTAATTCTTTATTGTGTGTAGAATAATAATTCATGATATTAATGGAGCGATTAGCCTAACTAATTTATTTAACATTGGAGTATCTGTCTTTTTTCTTCTTTTCCTTTGTAAAGCAAATAGACAATTTCCAAAATTTACCAAATTAAGCACAATAAATAATTTGTCATTCTAATCGCTAGCCATAAAGACCTGACGACCGATTGCCTTACTCTTCGCTAATCGATACATTGTAGTAAAACAGTATAAAAGAGTTGATATACCGATAAGCATTCTCATATTATATGCCTTGAAAGGAGTAATGTTCTCACATTATCATGATTATACTCATGAATTCTTTTGGGGTTTAGGACAAGTAGGAGGGGCACGCATGCTGGTACCGCCACTGTCATTTAATCACTTTGCTTAGTGACAAAGACCGACTAAAGCAGTACTTGAGCGGTGTTGTTCACGTCTATTCTGAAGTGAAGTCAAGGTCGTTCACTAGAAATGAAATATCTTCAAGCCCCATGGAGTATGACTGGTTCAAGGAGCGCTACTGCATCGGGAAGCCCCACAGGCTTCTTGATGTCAAATACTCGAGGCGGAACCAGAAGTCCTGTTCCAAGAGGGGGGGGGGGGATGAATCGTGTTGTGCTTCGCGCTCGAGATGTTTTCGACAGTTTAATAACGGTTAATAAAAAAAATCTTTACTTCAACATTGGAACTAACCCAACCCTAATCCTAGCCGCCACCCCAAACCTATTAAACCTAAAACCCAATAGCAACCCTAAACCTAAACCTGTATATTTGACGAAATAAACTATTGTCACCGGCACATAATTATGTCTGAACACAGTTTTTGCAGAAATTCAATGTTTTTTTCTTTTCTTTCATGAATACATTTTGTGAGAACATTTTACCAGAGAGGTGTTCAAGGCGGAGAAGAGTTTCTGCGAGGAGATAGAGAAAAAGATATCGACATTGATACTGTGGAAGTGTAACTCTGATAACTGCCTGCTTTCATGGTGTAATGATCTACTAAACCATAAATATATTCATTGACATAATTAAGCATAGGATTTTTTCTCTCGAATATATTGGGTCGTTTAATACATTTGACTTTCTTTAAAAGTTGTAAAATATTAAAGCCCTGAAAGTGACCAACACTTTTATTTACGTTTACTCTTTAAAACATTAAGCATGCTAAAGTGGATTGGAATCGTAAAGGCCTCTCACCGTCTCGAATTCAAAGAAACCACTTCATTCTGCATGTTCTGTCGGTTAGCAAGTGAATTGAGATTCCATTTGAATGAAAGGTACCTCACTGTACACGCTAAACTGTTCACCTTTTTTGGATCTAAGAACGGCAGACATTTGCGAGGAGCCTATTTGGAAAAGCCAATTAAACCAGCTCTAGGTTTTGTAATTTGCTCTCCTAACTTTGTTTCCCAGCAAGGCGACATTTCTTAAATCGTATGGACAGCCAATTGTCTCTTGTCTTTAGAGTAATGTATATTTTGGTTTTTGAAAACGGGTATAACAACTGGCGTAGCTACTGGAGGTTGAGGCCCCTCTGCGTTACATTGCAAACATGGCGGAGAGATAGGAGAGGGGAAGAAAAGGAGAGGGGAATCTAAACGCGTAAAGAAGCCGATTGGACCCTTTTCTACTTCATCCATTTATTTATGTATTTATTTATTTACCACTTCTGGAATGGAGCACCCTGATCCTTCCGAGTAAGGTGGGTGCCCCCAATGATGCAAGTGCCCCCTCGATCCCTGGATCTACGCTACGCCACTGGGTATGATAATTATAATAAAATCACTTGTCTTTAAATCATGTTTCACAGTAATAACATTAATGACGTCAAGCATGTGAAGCTTGACTCGTTCCACTCTAAAGTGAAAAAGGCAAGGAGCGTTGCAATGTTTTATAAAATAAGAGAAATAGAAGGAAAATAAAATGCCCTGAAAGAGAAGGGGTTTAAACTGAAATAACCTTACAGGGAAAGAGAAAAAAGGGAATCACATTACATCAATTTGAAATACAAATTACAATGCAAATTGGCGAAAATGAGACGCGCTATACAAGTGTATGCTTGTAGAGATTGAGGGGGGGGGGGTGAGAGAATATCATTAGTGCAGGGCATCAACCTCTCATTTTGTATATTTTATCTTAGGAATCGAACATTATCATGAGGGAGTTCCTACATCACCAATCTCTTTTAAGCCTTGATTCTGCCTGTAGCTCAATTAAAAACGAATCTAACACGAGGATATTTTCTAGCAATACTGACACAGTAATCTGCTCATCATCCTATATCGGCCAAATACTATTGATTTATAGAGGTTAATTGTCAATCATTTAAGATAGGAGGGCCCGTAGCTGTTAACCTGTCGCTAAAAAGCCCCATTTACTCACCGGTTTTACATAAAAGTCATTTAGAGTGATACATGATTCTGTGGGGCGAGCGGCCAACGTTCAAATTGCCCAATGCTTTGAGTATGAGGGAGAGGATTGGGAGGGGGTCTTTACCCCATGAGCCCCCTACATTGTATTCGCCATTGGTAATGTCATCGAGGCTGATACAGTATATACAAAGGAGTATGAAGAAAAAAAATGAAAGGGGGTGTTCATCCCAAGTCTCAAAGTGCCCTTCAGCTACGCCATTTGCACGGAGAGAAATGTCCTGTTTTATAATGTTTGGTAAGAGGTGGAAAGGGGTGATGATGTTAACCCTATGAGCAACCTGTCTTCGCCAGTGGTAAATATCACCGAGATTGATGCAGCATACGTGATAAATGGACTCAAGTAGGGCGTTCCTCTCACGAAACCATGGTTTCGCCAATTATATAAACCCTTTAGGTACATGTACATGTAGATAAGAGGCTCACACTTACGAGCCCCTATGCATCGCCAAAGGGAAAAAGCCTCTAGGTATGTCCATTATAATTAGGAATCCGTTGAGATAAGTGAAGGGAGTTAACCCTATTGAGCCCCTTGTCCCCGGTAGTGATAGATGCCCTCTAGACTCATCCCGCTCCATCATTTTCACAATTCTTCTCGATTGATACAAATTCCATAGGAGTATGGGAAATGATATAACGGGAGGGGGTGGGGTGTTTCCTCATGAGCCCCTTGTCTCCGTCACTCATTGAAGCCTTGGGTATGTCCAAGGCATTATGACGTTATTAATAAAGGGGGTGCCCGCCCCTTCTGCCCCTCTCTTTTGCCCTTGACCTAAGTGTTCTAGGTTGATGTCGAGTGTCCTTGATAGTAAGAGGAGCCAAGGGCGACCTGTCATCATGGAGTTGGTGGATAATGAAGAATCATCATCGTACGACAACGGAGCTAGCGCCGGCTTGCGAACCTTTCAGTCAAAGCTGTATGAAGTCGTCATTTTTCAGATGTCAATGTTAAATCAGTCAAAGAAGCACCCCCCCCCCCCCCCCCCCCAGGTATTGAGATTGAAAGGAAAAAGCATACACCATTACGTCCACGCCACATCGTAAACCCGCCTGTGGTGGAATAGTCAGTTTCCATCAATACCATAATATCCTCATCCCCTTCTAATTTGTTCACAGTTCAATACCTTTTAAAACCAATATCACATCCAACATTCATATATCCTTTCTTCTCCTCCCTATCCCATCCTATATCTGCAAATTATTATGACAGATGCCAAGCCACCGATGCTAATGCATTATCATGATCATGTATAGCACTTTTTGGGGGTAGGGCTGTCGCGATGATACTTTACTTTTGAAACATGCAGATCTCAGTTAATGACAACAGGCAGGTGACTGCTTTTAGTAAAATTGAAATGAATATAGAAAGCACCGGCAAATTTATACCATGTTAACACGACTAGGGTGAAAACAAAATAAAATAGACGGTAGAGGTTTTTACGACCTCTTATCTTACTCGGAGATGTTTTTGTGTGTACTTGTTTTTATCATCTATTATCCATAAAACATAAACAAAATACTAAAGTGAGAGCGCCGAAAAACCGTGCAAGTAGAGATAGAAGCTCTTGACTATGTGACACCCCAGCCACACCACCATCGTACTCCAATACCGACCGACTATCGACAAATTCTTGCTTATGTGTGGGTAATGTAATGAGGGTATGAGTGTGCAAGGCTATCAACTGAAGTCAAACGAAAGAGTGGCGTCAATGCTATCTCCGACTAGAAAACATTGTGGTAAACATGCATCCATGTCAGGCGAAGGTGCCAAAGATCGGGTAAGGTGTCACGGTGCTAGCAGTAAGCAGCTGCCTGGGTCCCCGGGAATACATCAAACGATCACCTGACATCAAACGATCACCTGACATCAAAAGAGTAGCCGACAAGCCTCACATCCCATCACGCCCGGTAAATGGGAGTAATGCGCGGGAATCATAGATGAGCATAAATTCATGCTATAAACAGGTGTGAGATAACGATAAAGGCTTTTCACTGAACTTTCTATAATGTAATTTCATTTTCATTGAGAGACAGCCGACACGCAAGGTTCGCTTGGTGTATTTGGCGGCAAAATGTGAGATGAGTTCCTCTCGTTTTTTTCATTAAAAAAGAATGAGCGGATTTGCGCGAGGATTTTCAAATTCTCGTTTCCCTCAGGAAAAAAAACACTCCATCTTTATTGCCGTATGTGTTTATGGTCATGTGGTAACCGCTTCGATTTCATGATGATCGAAATTATTTGAGTGCGTTGTATATCATTCAGCATACTGCCACTTCTTTGAATGCAGATTGATTAGCTCGCGGTAATAACCATTGCACCTCTTATAACGCGTATCCGGACACCTTCCCCCTGGACATCCACCCCCGGACAACAACCCCCAAGACAACTACCCCCAAACAACTACCCCCAAACAACTACCCCGTAGGATAGTAGACCGGGGGTAGTTGTTATAGAGGCTTGTTGCCCTAGGGGGTAGTTGTCCTAGGGGGTAGTTGACTGGGGTGGTTATCCGGGGGTGAATGTCCAGGGGTAGATGGCCTAGAACACTTATAGCCTTTGTAGAGTTTTATAACGACCACTCGAGCAAAATCATTTTAATGTTATCGTTTATAGTTAATCATGATTAATTCTTGTTTGCAAGCATCCATGCATATAACGGTCAAAGGTCAACCTTTGCTTATTAATGGGATTTCTCCATCATAAGACAAATGTGCTTGGGCGTGTAATCATTTTTCTATTACCGGAGCTTGGGTGCAATTATCCAAGGGATGAAAAATGAGAGAGAGGTTGAAATATTATCTCACACATGATTTGAAAGTTGATGCAGTGATGATGCATATTTTTAATATTCACAACCGGGAAATGGAAGTTGAAACTTAATCCTTGATCATCATCAGCGAAGGATGGAAACTGAGACAGAAATAGATGATTATGGTCGTGGTTGATGAATATTCCATGCATGCTTGTAAGGAGAATTGATCGAGAAATCAGGAAGTGAACTCCTCATCAAACCCTTTTAAACAATTATTTGCGTAAAATTTGGTGGAAATTGCCCCACTATTTGTTAATTGACATTTTATTTAAGTAAACATGACAATTTTGCTTATTTAATAAATATTGGATACAAGTTTTAAAGTTCTCAAACAATATCCACATTTGCCCCGGCGACGATCTGGGCGTTATTTCGTTAAAGATAAAGGGTTAGAATTCGAGCTGCAGGGTTTTTGGTTAGGTTTATGAGCTTTAGGTACAGATTTTGGTCCATGGTTGAAGTTAGGAATTCGACACGTGTAGGGAACTGACCGTAGCCGAAATATAATTTGCTGAACAACTTACGTGCCAACATTGCTTTGCTGCTAATTGGCAATTGTCTCACAATGTAGTGCGAATTTACTTTGACGGCCAGTCGACAGAAATTACTCAAAACTGTTTAAGCTTTCATTTTCTCCCTCGTGAATATCTCGGTCAAAATCATCACACTTTCAAAGGTAAAAGAAAGTCATTTGGGTGTTGATAATTATAAATGCCACCGAAATAAACTGGATTTGACATTCTTCTGTACAGTCATGATTCTCATAGAGTCATGCATTACGTTTCAACCATGACCATTTTGTTTTACTCCAGGTTAGCATCTATTTTAGGGCGATAAGATAAGACGATGTTTTCACCCGGGAAAAAGGGCGAAATTAAGTGAGATCGCGGTGGGATAGTAATAACACGCATGGTAGCTAGCCCGTGAAGAGAAAATATGATTAAATAAAAGACTGTTCTTACAGGGGGCTTCATTCTTTACGGTGTAAGGTCGGTGATCTCCCCCGTGTCTCAGCCTAACCTTCAGAAAGACCGTGAACCTTTAAGATATGGCCTCTATCTTCTTGATTGCATCTCACAGTTGATCTTTACCCATGAATGAAACTAGCACGATACAATATGCTCTCACCAAGCTACACTAGGCCAAGGCTTACAAATGACACAGAATCACAAGGAGCACATATAATGAAGAAATCGATTAGGTTTGAAGCCTTAAGCGCTAGAATTGTCTTTATTTTTAATCGAGTAGTTTTGATGAACATTGCTGTCATAGCCATACGTTACGTTCATCAAGGAAAGCCTAGTAACACAAAAATACATATACATGAATGGAAAATCAGAAAGAAAAATGCATTAAAAAAACAATTGAAAAAGGAAGGGGACTCAAACTATAGTATAACGAGGAGGGGGGAAAAGATTTCGTCTATGTACGTGCTGCAGTCATAGTCCTTTAGGGTTAGAACTCGATATCAAGCTTAGTAAAGAAAACTTGTAAATGAAAAGTGCACCAAAAAACTCATAGAAAATGAGTGAGGTACAAATGGGAGGAAAGAGGGATATTAAAGGAGAGACATGGAGAAGAAAAAAAAGACTAAGATAGGGAGGGAGGGGGTGAGGGGATAAGAAAGTACATCATTGAATCAATGTGAAAGTCCAATCAGAAAAGAAAGTCAGAGACAGAAAGAGTGTTGGATAAACAAACAAAGAGACAGACAGAAGAAGAAAAAAAAACGAAAGAGAAAAATAGACAGAAAGATATAGAACATACATCTACCGTTTTACGAGTCGAATACAGATGGGAAGAGATAGAGGGATCAGTATGAAATATTGTAATTTTCAAAAGAGATTAAATGGAGTAGAAATTATCTTTCTAATGTTTTCAAATCAAATTTGACACAAACATATTCGATTGCTCACATATGCCACTGACAATAAAGAATAAAAGACCACAGCCGTAAAATGTCAGGTCGATTTAATCATTATTGTCATGTTTTCAAATCGAATGTGACAAAAACATATTCAATTTTGATAAGCCGCAGGCGATAAAGAGGTTTTGTACTTCAAATTTTTTGTCGACATTATTAACATATTTCATTGTCTGTTTTCTCCTGACGAGTGAATCCCAAATCATGAATGATCCACACCAATAAGGCTAATGTAGGGTAGTTTACATTCCCATAAGGCTTGTATACAGTATAGACCAAATAAATTCATGCGGTTAAGATGAAAGGCTTTTGAAAATTGGATGAAGAATTGGGTATGGTGAATGGTGGTGGTTATTTTTATATTATATATCAATATATATTCATCTTGTAAATAGCATAATTTGTGTATCATTTTTAATGGGTTGAGCATTTACAATGAGCAAAACACTGTCAGTGTTTACTTTCCCTCGACACATCTAGATAAATGAACTACATGTAGGCTATATGAAATTGATTGAGATCACGGACACAGGGATGAGTGATGGGTGGGGTCACAGGAGTGGAATGTCTCATACATGTATTTATATATTATTTTATGCAGACAAACACCCACCCAAACACACACGTGCAACCCATCGCACACCCCACCACCCTCACATACCCCACCCTCACTCGGTCAATAACCCAACCAGCGGCGGATCCCCCGCGATTTTTCAAATTTTCGAGGCCCCCCCCCCCAAAAAAAAAAAAATAGTGCTCACTCCCCCCCCCCCCCCCCTACACACACTGAGCGAATTATTGGCCGACTGTTTCGCCCCTAAATATTTTCTCACAAATTGGGCCCCCTCCCCTGCCGCCGGCTGGATCCGCCCCTGAACCGAACTTCCCTCTGAATATACATGTAAGTAGCCTAGCTAGTATAGCTACTAGTGTGTTCTTTTAGGATTTTTTTTACCGCGTTGGCAATAAGATTATCATTAATAAGTTAGAGGCCTACTTAAATGTTGCTTCCAAAAAAAATTGTTCAATGAAAGATTGTATGTAGTAGTAGTAGTTGATTGTTTATTTTTCTGATATGAGCTGATGCTTAGGATTTTCCGTTCTATTCGATCATTTGTTTTGGTTTTTATTCTTTAAGCAAAAAAAGGATATGATTTATATAATCTGAGCAGTATGGCAATTGATTTGGGGTCTCATTACAGGGATTGCTAGTATGAACAGCTGGTAATCACTTTCTTTTGATATCTAAAGTGGATATAATTGTTCACACTACAGTTGTATATCAAAGTACAAATGGAAGGGATTCCATTGAGGCATCTCTCGCAACACATAAATCCATTTTCAGCTTGTATCATAACAAATTCCGTTATTAATAATCACATGTAATGTCTTACATTTACATGAGACGTGTTCTTGCCACTTTATTATAATATATATCTCCACTAGCTACCCAATAGAAGTGCGAGAGTCCGTCATTCGAGATTTGGATATAGAAGCTCTGATACCAACACCTTACAAGTCATTACTAACTATCGAAAGCAAACTTATTCCCTGACTGTTATCACCTAGTTTCACGCCATGAGATCTGGTAAAGCGCGCTTGCTCGCTAGCATGAAATACCATTTCACGCCACGATTAATGGCGGGCTTTTGATGTGTACCGCCGGAGTCACCTTAATCACTTGATTTGCTTAGAAAATGTGAGAAAAAAAACGCTTTATACCTCAGTCACACAGCCAAACGGCCTCCAAACCGATTCCAAATCGACCGATTTGGGGCTATTCGGTGAAATGATATTTGTTTTTGTCTGCTGTCCGTCTGGTGTCTTTCCTGTTGATGTAACAGGGGTGTTAGCAGAGTGATTGCTTTCAGGTAAGGTGAGTCAGCCATGGCGTTAACAAGTAGAAGTCCGCGCCAGAAATTTGAGTGGCATTTCATATTCATTTTCGTTAGTTAATGGATTTAGATAATTAATATCAATTAATTAGTTTAACAATATTACTCTGCTCACGGAACAGTAATCATGGGTGTCGGCTCCATATCAATTAATTTCAAGTGAACCAAAGTGCAAAGGTGTTGAATTATTCGGCTTACTTCGAATTACCGGGTCACCGTCGCGTACCGGTCGGGTGGTGGCGTTCTACGACATTCCGTGAAACGAAAGCGGAAGATCACGCGACCTTTCGTAGATTTGCCGTATGGTTTTAACAAAGTATCTGGTAAATTGGACTAGATCATTAGTAGATGAGAGGGGTTTATTTCACAAACATTACCCCCGATATTTCGTGAATGAAGGGGCATGTTTTCACAAATGGTCGGGTAACACGATTACCTGACCCGACGCGATGTACCGATGATTAAGCTTATAATTCACATTATTTTGATCAAGCTCTTAATCTAAAATATTCAACTAATTGTATTTATATAAAAGACGAAACGATATTTCTTTTAAAAGCTTAAACAGTTATATAGGATTTCCCGGCCAAATTCGCGAGTTTGTCATTCAAATTAATTTGTCTTGCGTTCAAATTCGACGGTTTTAGTGCAGTCGGGTATATCTCGGGTTTATATTCCCTTTTCTAGTTTTCAAATCTATGGAATTTTCGTTAGAATCTACGTATGTTTCATTCAAATTAATGAACAATATGCTTCTTTCGCTATTTGGTCATTCGATTTGGCGCAACACGATTTTCTGACAACGCGACGGTGTACTTCTAGCATTCTAATTCATTTGTAGCATTCAAATTAGCACTTTGTGCACTCAAATTGATGGTCAATATACATTTCTCGTTTATTACACACTTTTTATAGCTCATTCTTTTTCTTTCAAGATTGTTTTTTCATGTGTATTTCATCATATTTCGTTTTCTTGCATTTATACATTTATAATTTGTATACAATTTATCTGATATTCATCAGCATTTAAGTTTGATTGTTAAGAAGAAAAAAACGACTTGCATCTACGGACCTGGTGGTCTCAGTATAGTTGTAAATGTTCATGTAAGGAAGTTGTTTGCCTTATGTTTCATCATAAATTTATCATAATTTCATCATAATTTCATTATGGAAGAAGGGTACAATATTGTGACTGGGGTAGGGACTAGAGTCAACAATTTGAACATGATTCATTATTTAGCCATGTCTTTAGCCATCGATCTGCTGGCGGGCAAGTAAACTATGAAACTCTTTACAAAAAACAGAGAGGTGTGCTGGGTATAAGAGACGATGTGAATTACTTTTGTAAAATTCCTAGTCTGTAGTAAAAAGGGGCGATTGAGGGTACCCCCACCTTTCCCGGGTATATGAACATGTCCGTGCAGAAATGCCATATCCCTTGATTTCGCCCCTTCTTTACTTTATGTCTGACTACACCCATCTGCATTGTCCTGAAAATAAATAAATTGAATAACAGCTTAGACCCCAATGGCAAATCATGCATTTTAACTGCGTTATTTAAAAACTGTAAAAGTTTGTTGCAATTCTTCCCCCTAACATTCCTAACTTAAATAAAAATATTACGAATACGAATGACAGGTGTTAATTTGAATGATAAAAATTACGCTTCGACAAGTGAATATTAATTTGAATGCTAGTTGAGCAGTTTCTAAATTGAATGACAGATCTATGAAACCCTTCGACCAAAATCCTAAATTAAATACAAAAACTGGGAAATTGAATGATAATTGGCATGGCAAAGCCGATCTGCGCTAACTTAAATGCAAAGTAAATGAATTCGAATGACAAACACGCGAATTTGGCCGGAAATCCTATAATACGAAATCATAATAATAATTATAATTAAGTGTTTAAGCCTATTTACTTTTGCATGTTTTAAATTAAATTGAAATCAAATTGTGAAATATCGCTTTCTCTGACAGGGTTAATTCAGGAGGCATCGGTTTGCTTGATATTTCCTTTGTACGTATTTACAAAGCAACGTATACAGTTAGCGTCTCAAAGCGCTTTACAATAGGAAAATGATTCGAGACTAGGATATCGAAAAGTATGCCTGTATGAGACATTATCCCTAGTTCAAAGAGTCATCTAGTTTAGTGTGCCATTTAATTGGTATCTCCGGAGTAGCCTAACTATAACCTTTTAATTGTCATTTTAATCAGGATGGCTTTTAGTGTGCAATGATGTGTGAGTTTCTTTCCGCACCTAATCTGTCACACAGGTTGCACACAGCAGGGAAGCTTCGACCGTCATGTAGCCGCGTTCAGACGAGTGACGCTGAACAACTCCAACCACAGTACATGTCCAGTGTAAAAGGGGTCATTCCAGTAAACCGACAGCCTATGAGTCCGACATTGATAAACAGTTTTACGAGACCGAAAGCCCTTGAGACTGACAGGCCGCTAGACCGGCAGCCCATCTGACCAATATTGACAAAAAGGCTTACTAGACCAACAGCTCCCGAGACGGACAAAACAATGAAATACACAAGTGAAAATTTGAAAGAGGTTCGTCTCGTGCACGGGTTGACGGTCTGGTGAACACTTAAGAGAAGTTGTTAGGCCGTGGAGACCAACACGTTTGGTCTAGTTGGCTTTCAGTCTCTTGGGCCTAAGTGTGAATGAATAACTTGTTATCATGAATAAAGAAACTGCGATAAAATATAGCCCACAAACGTTTTCACTTAGGTGGATTGTAAGATGTAGACAAATGAAGCGCCCTGCGTATGTTTCATTTATTTGTTGGTGGTTGTTGTATTATTTTAAGGCTGTTAAACATTGTGTGGACGGGTCCTTAGTCCAGCGTTCCGCAAGGCGTATAATTGGCCATGCCCTATATACAAAGGGTCCTCCGCTTTTACAAGCATATTGGGTTTCTGGAATCGAGGTTATTCTTCAGACACCAAGAATTCACCATCACTAGTTGAGGTTTGGCCGAAATAGGGCGAGTTTGGAAAGCAAACAAGTAATTTGTGAAGCAAACCTTTTGTAAAGTTCAACGGAGGGACTTCCTTTTTAACGAAAATGTCTGATGCTATTGGCTCGAACTACACTTAAAAGCAGTTAGATTCCATCCATTAAGTGCACTACGTGTCCGGTCGTTAAAGCTATGGTTTTGTTGAGCCCATCTTGAATTATTCTAAATTCAATGCATACTAAGCCAGTATGCATTAAGTTTTATTTGAAATCTCTTAAGACGTAATGACAGATTTCTTATTAATTTGAAAATTGATACTACAATGTACATGAAAAATATCAAGAAAATAGAAATTGATTGCAAGTATCATTTCTAATGGCTCAGTTTTAGAGAAAACAATCGATTGGAATGATATATTAGGACGTGTACTGTATGTGTTAGGAAATTATGTATGTTACTTAATTGGTTACTTTAATATACATTCAAGCACAATTCAAACTTATTACGTTGGTTTAAACTACATTGTAGGGTTTTTCATAATGGAGACCTCTTAAATACGAATATCTGTGGTCTGCAAAACTGTCAATATTCACATTTAAAGCATGATTGGATTGATACAGTCAGTTTCCTCCAATTCTCTTCACTATTTTCCGTTTGTCTCCCTGCTATATCAGTGAATCTGTCTCCATAAGGCGGCAGGATACACTTTTGAGCCTGCACCTGGCACCCGTTTCACAAAGCCTTTTTTCAATGACAAATGACAAAAATCAATGACAAATCTGCTGATAACCAATCAGAAGCAAGGATTTCAGTAGCTTATAACAAAAACTGTCATTTGTCACTAATGACAAGTTTTGTGAAACGCCCCCAGTATGTTAACATCTACTATAGATGTTAGGATTGCCATGCCTTCATGTATCAGGGGGGTGTTTCACAAAGATTCTAAGTCGAACTTAACTCTAAGTTGGACTTAAATATTATGGAGAGCCATTTGTAGCCTCATAATGAAATATATTCAAAAGCAAAAATTTAAGTAATACTTTTCATACATTCCACGCCAAGAACATGAAATCTCCCATGATAATAGGAACTATGAATGATTGGAATCAACATTGTATGCCTTTTAAAATAACTTTTACAAAATAGTTTCAAGGATGCTAATGGCTTTCCATAATTGTTAAGTCCAACTTAGAGATAAGTTCAACTTAGGATTTTTGTGAAACACCCCCCAGGACTACAATCACTCGGACAGAAAACTCTAGCTCATGAACACCTACCTCTGAATAACTACCCCAGGGCAACCATGCATAGGACAATTAATCCTGCGGGACAACTACCCATATGACAACTATACCTAGGACAAGTATTCCTAGAAGAACCATTCCTTGGACAATTATCCTTATATGACAACTACCCCTGAGAAAAATAGCCCCGGACAACCGTCCCCCTTAGATCATATTCAGACAGGTAAATAGGTATGTTGCAATGGTGGTGCAGGTAATTAGGGGTAATATTTCTAGTGGTATAGTTGCATATGGTGATAGCACAGGGCGGGAGTGGAATGTTACTTCTGTTTACATTTTTACTTTGATAATTTTGGTGTGCGTTTGTGTATGTGTGTGTTTGCGAGCGTGTATATCCGTATAATGCGTGTGGGTGTGGATTTGTACTTGACCAACTCTCTCTTTATTTCTCTCTCCCACCTCACCATCCTTCTTTCCATCTCTGTCATTCTTTCCCTCCCCTTCCGTCTCTACGTTTTTTCATTCTTTCTCCACTCTCTCTCTCTCTCTTCCTCCGTCTCTCTACTCTAACATTCATTCTGCCTCACACTCTCCCTCTTTCTCTCTGTTTCTTTTAATGTTTATCCACCTTCTCTCTCCTTCTCACTCAATCACTATATCGCTTTCCTTCTGTCGATATACATGTTGTATAACCAGATATAAATCACTTCAGTTATGAATGACTCCACATTGCACCCGACATTTGACATGACACCATCATGTACGATGTCAGGTATGTTGATGGCAATCGATTGCTATACTCTACAAAATACAGCTGTAAGCATCCAGGATTGAGTGCTCCAATTCATCTAAGCCATAGATGATTGAATATCACATATTAAGTGCCAGAACGACATGCAAATCTCTACGGCTGAATGTCAAAAGGGCATAAGGTTTATGATTGACATTATTTCTCCCACTTTTTTTTTTTTTTAATCATGTTTGGTGGGGACGGTCTGGAGAGGATATTGTGGGCAATGTCAATCTACATGATAGTAGGACTAAGCTAAGTAGACTAAACTGGTAGGACTAGGCTAGTTAGGCTTGGATTCGACTTACCTGGGTGGGCCAGCTGCTCAGGCGCGTAGCCAGAGTTTGATGTTTGGGGGGGGGGGGGGCACATACATGTAATCGATCGAGGTAAAAAAAAGGGGTCTACAAAATTTCAACCGATCCTGGAAATTTTAGGGGGGGGCACGTGTCCCCCGTGCCCCCCCGTGGCTACGCGCCTGCAGCTGCTTGCCCCTATCATGGAGAGCGTTATAAGGCGCATTTATACTGTCAAATACCTCATTTTGAAAAGTCGCGATGTTTCGCGTTCGCGTTTACACTTGTGCGGAAACATCACCGACTAAAAAGCTCAGTGATGTTTTGGCGTGTTTCAGTTGGTAATGCGCATGCGCGGCACTCCGATGCAAACACTTTCCTCTTTCTATCTCTCCTTGTTATTCTTTGTTTTTCCTTCTATCACCTTCTCTTATGTTATTCTTTATCACTTCCTTCTATCACTTTCTCTTTCTGTGTTTCCTTATGTTATTCTTTATTTATTCCTTTTATCACCTTCTCTTATGTTATTCTTTGTTTTTTTAATCATTCTATCACTTTCTCTTTCTGTCTTTCCGTATGTTATTCTTTGTTTCTTCCTTCTATCACCTTCTCTTATGTTATTCTTTGTTTTTTTATCATTCTATCACTTCCTCTTTCTGTGTTTCCTTATGTTATTCTTTATTTCTTCCTTCTATCACCTTCTCTTATGTTATTCTTTGTTTCTTCCTTCTATCACCTTCTCTTATGTTATTCTTTGTTTTTTTATCATTCTATCACTCCCTCTTTCTGTGTTTTCTTATGTTATTCTTTATTTCTTCCTTCTATCACCTTCTCTTATGTTATTCTTTGTTTTTTTTATCATTCTATCACTCCCTCTTTCTGTGTTTCCTTATGTTATTCTTTGTTTCTTCCTTCTATCACCTTCTCTTATGTTATTCTTTGTTTTTTTATCATTCTATCACTCCCTCTTTCTGTGTTTCCTTATGTTATTCTTTGTTTTAATCATTCTATCACTTTCTCTTTCTGTCTTTCCGTATGTTATTCTTTGTTTCTTCCTTCTATCACCTTCTCTTATGTTATTCTTTGTTTTTTATCATTCTATCACTCCCTCTTTCTGTGTTTCCTTATGTTATTCTTTATTTCTTCCTTCTATCACCTTCTCTTATGTTATTCTTTGTTTTTTTTATCATTCTATCACTCCCTCTTTCTGTGTTTCCTTATGTTATTCTTTATTTCTTCCTTCTATCACCTTCTCTTACGTTATTTTTTTAAAATCATTCTATCACTCCCTCTTTCTGTCTTTCCTTAATCCTTATGTTATTCTTTGTTTCTTCCTTCTATCACTTTCTCTTTCTGTCTTTCCTCTAGGGGCATTTACACTGTCATCCAAACACGCCAAAAAATGCCAAACCGGAGCCTGACCGCGATGTTACCAAGGGCAACTACGCATTACCGGCAGAAATGCCAATTCCAAAACATTCCAAATCGAAGTGTGATCTTTTGGCGTGTTTTGGCGTGTTTACTCTCTCAAAATTAAACTACTGCGCCTCTCCCAGCGCATTATTACCAGCCTTCTTTCAAAGGGTACTTCTTGTAACACATCTGGAGAAATTAGCGAAATCAGCAGTTGGCGGGTCAACTAGCCATCCATAAAGAATTGAAATCAGGGTGAGCTTTTTCCGATAATCGCACCTCTACTTTTGTCACTACTGCTGTTACTGCTACTTTAACGATTTGCTTTATTATTTTACCACTAGTTTCGATCTCCTATCAGATTTGTTCTTCAAAAATATAAGTCCATGAGATTCTGTTCATAGAGTTTAAACACCTAGCTAGCACATCATCATGAACGGCGATAAAGTTCTATGCTAACGAATACATTGTGTATGTAAGTACATGAACCTTGTCTACTTTCTAAGCTAAGTGATCGTGAGTACAGATGACTCGTGTGACTTTATAGTTTTCACCTAAAATACACGGATACGTCGATAAAACAATTCTCACGTCCAATATAAATAGATTTTCAAAGAAAATCTGCCGGGAGCGAAAAATAAATCTTCGATTGAACCCTGCTACAAAGTACATTCTCAGCATCTGGCCCAAAAAGATCATGAGATGATATTTAAAGACTATCGCTCTCGATGGAAATATGAATTAAGACATGGAACATGACAATGAATATCACATGATCATGGAGTGGCGTAGTGTAAATGGGAGGAGGGGCACTTCCATCATGGGGGCAGCGGTCTCGCTCGGAAAATGAAATGCAAATTTACAAAGCCAGTGATTAGCGACATTGGCGGTGTGGTAGGGGCTCCTGTTGTCCCTCGTCCTGTTATTCCCTACTCCTTTTTTAAAATATCTTTTCTTTCTTTTTTTAAATGTTATATAAGCCAGCCAGGGGGCGTATGCATCGTTGTAGTTGCGTCACTGTGATCATGAATTAATATTATGTACATGTAGGTCGGGGGCAATGATGGACATGAATGCGATTAAATACGTACTGATGTATTGGTAATCGTTTATCTATTGGATCTCGACAGCACACCTTGAATAATAAATGATATGTGACGTTTTGCGTGGAGGTGTTCTGGTACAGTGGTTCATTGACTTGACTCTCAATTCAAGGGGTTCATGTTTCAAATCCCATCCCGGCACTTACCCTCTGTTTACAAATCATCAATTTACATTTGCCACTCACCACCCAGGTGTAAATGGGTACCTGGCAATTGCTAGATTAATAATAATTGCAGGACCTTCAAGAAAAACAGCATTGATACTTGTGAGTCTTCACTGGGTAGACAAAATTATTTTGCAGAGACACAAAAACGAAGTTGATTGGTTATTGTCAGAAAACGATCGTTTTACACTTATTTTGCTTCTTTTATAACGAAAAATACAATTCTAATCGTTTTGTAGCTATCAACATTAGCACTGTTACCTGCCCATCGAGTACGTTATGTTTGAATGATGCTCGTCTATGTTTGGAAGAATTAACATGCTTATTGCCATAGAAACCACGAGAATTTCCATTAGTAGCAAGGATGTCCAATTAGATGCCTCCCTGGAGGTCTCAAGGTAATGTCGGAGCTAACTAGTACAGTATTTGCCAAGTTGTCCAAATTAGATGTGAAACGCAAAGCTGCTCGTTAGATGATACATGTAGAATATTGCCACTCACATTATCTTACGCAACATATCAGTTGGTTAATAATTATTATCACCGGTGCCATTTTATACTAATCATAATAATAATAATACATGTATTTAGCTTTTATACAGCGCTTAATACAAATGTCTCTAAGCGCTTTACAAATATTATATTACCCCTGTCATTGGATTCAGTGCTTGCCCGCACACACTTTGTGCACATTCTCCACTCCCTGGGGAGCATTCCAGCCAGGCGTTACTTGTTTGACCAACAATGACGATCGCATCCTATATACCGGGTACCCATTTAACACCTGGGTGGAGAGTAGCAAGTGCAGGTTAATATCTTGTCAAGGGATATCAGTGTCATGTCGGGATTCGAACCCTCGACCTTCGCATCTCCAGTCAAGTGCCTTAAACCACTCGACCACGACACTCCCTACTCACTATCATCATCGTCTTCTAATCATTATCATCATCATCATCATCATCATCATCACCCCCGTCACTCTTGCAAATACTATACTCATCATAGAATGATTATTATCGTCGATACTACAATAATTCATGTTGATCATCATTATAGTCATTATCATCATCATCATCGTCGTCATCGTAATCATGGTCATCGTTACAAAATAATAATGAGAGTGACTACCGACACCATCGCCATGTTAGTAATTTTCAATTGTTTCCGCTTCCACCATCATCATCATTATCATCATTAGCATCACTCTATACCCCTCTGCTCGTGGCAATGCCACTACATGTGTCGTCGTCACTGTCATGAACGTCATCATCATGAACATCGTTATCTTCTTAATTTATCATTTCATTGGATTTTTTTTTCGTTAAGTCCCGTTGTTCGAAACATATCTTTTAACAAATATTACTGTAATTCACGATGACAAGTTTAAATCTTCAATATCGTGCCAGCCCAAGAAAGCTAACAACCTTGAAACTCCTATTACAGAGAATTAGGAATTGCTCCGAAAAGAAAAGAAATCAATGTCCCCAGTAAGCGGTAGGAGCACATCATCAACTATACCTTCACCAATTCGAATGATCTCCCTTAACGCTGAAACCGAAACCCACACCATCACTTTCTATCTTAGTGCATATCAATCAATGAGAATGATGAATCAGCTATTCATCCGTACTCTTCAGGACCCCCTTTCCTGTAACTCATATGCCTAAACGTGCTCTACAGGTGGATGTAATAAACGTGATCCGGGACATGGAACTAAATCCCTTTTTTATTTTGACCCGATTAATGATGTTATATACGTCGAATGTAGGTTAATTGGAGCAATCGTCAATCTCCCTTATCGACCCGTATCTTCATCGGTTCATTCTTTAAAATTGGGTCAGATTTGGCGCCTCGATATAGATTTCGTTTTTCATCATTATCTTGTGGTGGATAATGAAATGTCTCTCCGGTATTAACATCGTCAATGCTAAGTGGATAGCATTGTCACCATGGATAAAGGACGTGTATTGATCCAGTTTTTAATCCTAAACTTGTTAGCAATACCCGAGATATAGGATGAACATTCTTTCTACTTTAGCGCAAAGCCGAACCCTATTCATTCTACCTAGTAAGTAACGACAGGGGTGTTTTATTGCAGCAAGTAATCACACTTTTTAAAAGTTACATGAACATGTATTTAAAGACATCTCACTTACTCTCTCCCTCTCTCTCTCTATCTCTCTCTTTCATTCTCTTCCTCTTTCTTACCTTTGCTTGGCTCCCTTTCTCCATCTCAACTATCCTCTCCCTCTCTACGTTTTCTTTGTCTTACTGTCTCTTACTTATCCTTTCACCTGTTTTTTTTGTCCATCTCTCTCTCCCTCTATCTCTTTCTCTCTCTCAATCTCTCTCTCACTCTATCGCTCTCTCTCTCTCCTTCTTTCTCTCTCCCTCTCTCTCTCGCTCTCTCTCTCCCTCCTTCTTTATCTCTCTCTCTCTCTTTCTTTTATCTTTTCCACCTTACCATCTATTGTTCAATATATTTCTCTATGTTATATAAATATCTCTTTCCTTTTTTCTTCTCTCGCTCTTTATCTCTCAATTATCACAGGCACCCATGCCAAGATCACCATCGTGTTGCCATTTTTATTCGTAAAGCGGGCAACGCACACGTTCAATAATGATAACATTACATCGAGTTACACATGAAAGTCTGCCGCCTAGGCTTCTTGTTTACCATCAATCTCACCTCTTAATTGGCCACCTAGCAATATTAGTTTTCAATCGTTACAAACCTATTTGTAAAGGGTCCATTTATTCCGTTAAAAGGGAAGCATGTGCTCTTGGAGCCTTACGATCTGACTTCCAGTGTGTCTCAATTCATGTCTACTAGTATGGAGTGTACATTAATTTGATCAAGCTCCCAGAGTTGTGAAATGCTTAGAAGAAAGAGTGTGACAATTGTTAAAGCATTTGAAAACATTTTGGAACACGATAATCAATTATGATTAAGGGGTAGATTTTGTCTTTATATCTTAGCCCCATTTACTGTCAAGAAAGAAAAATGGCTCTTCTCTGAGCTATGGTGCAACAATGATAAACCCAAAGAACTTTCCGAAGGTTGTATACCCTATCAAGATAAATAGTGCGTGCACGTTACCAATATTTTTTTCGTATAATAGGTATATTCGTTATAATATGCCCTAGATACAGCTATATATATCTCACGAACCCAATTTCCCGGAGTACATTTATCATGTTCCTTTAATTTAGACAGTTTGCTGTATTATGCGCTGAAATGTTTTCGTACATGAAATCTCGAGAAAAATTAAGAAAAAACCCTTTTAGATAAAGGGGACGATTTGTTTTACTATGCGGCGCTGATGCTATCGTGTTTCTTTTACTGGGTTACGATGCCCGGGTCCAATTTACCTAGCCGCAATCCCTTTCCTTCGCTAATTTTGTTCCCTGGAATAAATTCATGTAATAGGAGAACGGGGCGTTTTGATCGCGCGGGAGAACGAAATAACATGACTGTGAACGTCGATAATCGACGTTGCTAGGGGGGCTCCCATGCGACTCAAATGGGATTATGTTAGCCGTGAGGTGCGAAGCGTGTGCGCGTTACGATCCCTGGAAGGGTATCGTGTATCGCCTTGATAGAATATTAGACTTGATGAGTGTCTGCTGAGCTGCATGCCCGAGGGGTTCTTATGTGCTGCGCGCTCGCTCATGATTCCAGGTGTGCAAAACATTTTGGTGTAGCTGATAAACATTAGGGACTTTTAGATTTGCACAACGACAACGTGGATTGCTACGATCGACGTCCTTTTAATGCACTGCCTTGAATGGACGTCACACGTATCAGTCCACGCAAATCTAAAAGACCCTATTGGAATGGATATATACGGGATCAGTGGCGGATCTAGGGGGGGGGGGGGTTGGGGGGGTTGCAACCCCCCAAAAAAAAAATCCGGGGACCATTTTTTAAAATCTTATCGCAAGAAAACGCCATTTTCACACACAGATTTTCAAAAATTTTCCCTACTGTGGGAGGGGGGACACCCCCCTCCCACACCCTCCCCCTTCGCTCGCTCCGCTCGCTTGGACTCGGTCGCTACGCTCCCTCGCATACCACCCCAACCCCCCCTTTATAAAAAGCTGGATCCGCCCCTGGGGATCAGTCGTGTTGATGTATAAAAGCGCAACAAACACTGTACCATATAACTGGGAATTACCAGAAAAGGGAAAGAAAAAAAACTAAATTCGTTTTAACATTTCGATTTTGAAACGCGACTACCTATAGTACACTTTCAGATACCTGGGTGCTATGCTTATGTCATCAGTATACTTGTCAGTATAACACTCCAAACCCAAGAAGCTCTCAACCTTGTCTTTGTCCATGCAATCGTAACCACTTTCTAGACCAAACAGTTGTTCAAGTGCTGGCCGTCTTTCTATTCCATTCTGTCCTGTTAGTCACGTAGATATATCAAAGAGGCAGGCGGGCAAGACGATCGTAAAGGATTTCAAGAAATAAACCTCAGTGGATTATCAATACCTTATTGTATTGAATAGAGATGTAATAGAAATCATGTTCGCATAACGTCAAATGTGATTATCATTGAACGTTGCAATAGGTCACTCACTATATAGGCTATTAAAATTGCTTTAGGTTGATTTGTAAAAGTCATTGTGATCATGCTAAACATACAAGGATGTTGAAGGAGGCGTGTGCCCCCCTCTCCTCCCCCCCCCCCCCCCCATGTGAAATTCTGTCCTCTAAGCTCTACCCCGCTAAATTAGTAGGAAAATCACAGTAA
Organism: Strongylocentrotus droebachiensis; assembly: GCA_035222895.1. Classification (NCBI taxonomy): domain Eukaryota; kingdom Metazoa; phylum Echinodermata; class Echinoidea; order Camarodonta; family Strongylocentrotidae; genus Strongylocentrotus; species Strongylocentrotus droebachiensis. The sequence goes on along the minus strand of JAVYIG010004248.1, from coordinate 117,114 downwards.
TTAAAACAGAACTGCCTAAACGGGTATTGTAAACGACAAACACATCAATCAGAGACGCGTTATTATCCTGTTTTTCTCTCGACTAACCCTGTGATGGAGTTCAGAGCACATTTCATTCTTGGAATTATCAGCATCTCTTCAAGTTCTACCTTTCCTCGATCTGAATGTTAAAGTTGGGTAACGCAAGCTGAAAACACGGACATCCAAACCCCTCTCAAATCTTCAACTGCTACGGTTAATTAGATTTCATTCGAAACTTGATGTTATCCCCTCGGATCCATCACACAATTAATGGCTTCCTGCGTGATTTTTGCCTCCTTTCTCAGCTTTTTGGGTAGACGCATTTGGGACGTTTTCTGCTGATAGTAACTCCCGATAAGGGTTGTTATGAGATACAATTGTTTACCCGATTCTGCTAACAGTTATTCCTGTCTTGGTCTCATGTTCCCGTGCCTCATTACGACTCCTGTCTGATCGAGCAGTGGCGTATCCAAAAAAAAATGGTGCTGGGTGCAGCCCCCTCCCCCTCCCCCCTCTTCCCCCTGTTAACACGTGAAAACGTGAGAAGAAAAAAAAGACGATGGAAAACGTACAGTTTTGGCATAGTGTTATGTGATTCGAAATTTAATCCGTAGTATGTCCGTAATTGCAAGAATTACCTCGATTTGTCGGAACTCGCTAGAGGTGCATTAGTGTCTCCTGAAATGAACGACGGAAGGGTGGAATGGGGGGGGGGGGGCTACGGTATCTGTATAGCCCTTTTCATGTCCACCCATTGCAACCAGTACATATACTTTTAATATTTCATATGTATTTTTAGTGTATGTTGTATTTGTTTTGTATATATTTATTTATCCTTATTATGTTGTACTATGTTGTATGTATATGTATGTTACTTTGATATTGTATGTTTTTATGTACATTTAATTATATGCACGGCCCTGCGGAAGAACAGTCCGCGGGCTGAGGTATAGGCATCCGTGCTTAAATAAATAAATGAAATGAAATGAATGACTTGTTTCTGTGTCTTCAAAACGGGGGTGGGGGGGGGGGGGGTGTTACACCCACAAATGTAATAACTCCCACAAATGTAATAACGCCCACAAATGTAATAACACTTTACCCACAAATGTAACAACACCCACAAATGTAATAATACTTTACCCACAAATGTAATAATTTCACCCACAAATGTAATAACCACTTTACCCACAAATGTAATAATTTTGAAGTGATATTTTGAATCACCCACAAATGTAAAAATGACTTTACCCACAAATGTAATAAATTTGAAGTGATATTTTGTCGAATTTGTTCAAAACTAAAACCCTGTAATAAAGCATGGGTATAGCGCGCAGTCGTTGCTCCAGACCCGGTTATTTCAAAAAAATTCAAAACTAAGACCCCACCATCTTCCAAACTAAGACCCGGTAATAAAGCATGGGTTTAGAGCGTATTTTTTCTTCCAGACCCGGTTATTTCAAAACTTTTTAAAACAACCTTTTTAAAATAAGATGGTGGGTCTTAGTTTCGAAGATTTGTTTAAATTTCTATTTCCTTTGAAATAACCGGGTCTGGAGGAAAGACTACGCTCTATACCCATGTAATTCCACAGGAATGAGATGGTGAGGTCTTAGTTTGAAGATTTTTTTTTTTTTAAATAACCGAGTCTGAAGTAAAGACTACGTTCTATTCCCATGCTTTATTACCGGGTCTTAATTTGGAAGATGGAGGGGTCTTAGTTTAAAAGGTTTTTTTGTTGTTTTGTTTTGTTTTGTTTTGTTTTTTGTTTGTTTTTTAACTTTTGAAAAACCGGGTCTGGAGGAAAGACTACGCTCAATACTTATGTTCTTCCACAGGAATAAGATGATGGGGTCTTAGTTTTGAAGATTTTTAAAAAGTTTTGAAATAACCGGGTCTGGAAGAAAAACTACGCTCTAAACCCATGCTTTATTACCGGGTCTTAGTTTGGAAGATGGTGGGGTCTTAGTTTTGAAGATTTTTTAATTTTTTTGAAATAACCGGGTCTGGAGCAAAGACTGCGCGCTATACCCATGCTTTATTACAGGGCTTTAGTTTTAAATTCGAAAAAATATCCCTTCAAATTTATTACATTTGTGGGTAAAGTCATTATTACATTTGTGGGTGATTCAAAATATCACTTCAAATTTATTACATTTGTGGGTAAAGTCATTATTACATTTGTGGGTGATTCAAAATTATTACATTTGTGGGTAAAGTGGTTATTACATTTGTGGATGAAATTATTACATTTGTGGGTAAAGTGTTATTACATTTGTGGGTGTTGTTACATTTGTGGGTAAAGTGTTATTACATTTGTGGGCGTTATTACATTTGTGGGAGTTATTACATTTGTGGGTGTAACAGGGGGGTGGGGAGTATGCAGAATAGTATTCAACCAACGTTGGATAAGTCACTGAGGGATTATCCTTCAACCTACACGCTTACTATGTCGGATACATTTCGCACCCCCCCCCCCCCTCCCACCGTCTAGCAATTTCTTGATACGCCTCTTTTGATATGATAATCTACATGTACCTTGCACCGATCTCAACTGATAGTCATGTATCCGTAGTGATTCCGTTTTAACGTAGTCCCACTAAAATCTTTTTAACAAAACTTGATATTATAAGGTTGGCATTAAGTTCTTCTATTACGCTCTTCACGCGCAAGGTAAACGATTACAAACGGGCATATAATAGCCTAGCTTTCTGACGTAGCTAGGCTGTCAGTTTATATGCAGTTCACCGCTGATTCAATCGTAAGAGAAATTCGACACTCTGTCTCTGATTGGATTGCAGTAATTGAACCAAATGTGTTGGATCAAGGTTTTATTCAGCTGCTGAAACAAAAGCCATTTGTTTATTAGGGCATTTAGACCTAAGTAGCCATTTTGACAAGCAGGAGCTGATAGCGGTAAAACGATAGTCATTATACGTACAGTATGCTTTTGATAATCGGAGATTAGTTGGTTCATAATGTCCATAAGTGCTGAAAATAAAAGAAGATAATTGAATTTATCATGATTTGGGTAAAAGCCGACTCGAGAAAGATAATGTCGAAAGGTATTAATTTAAAGCAAAAATTAGGATAAAGTTACCGACTGTGTTATGACTTCCAGTTCTTTTTAAAACATAGAACCTTGAATTAAATCACTTTATAATTACATACCATCCTAGGATTTCGCTTTATCTGCTGTACAGTGATATCGGTACAAATGAATGTAAGTGTAATTTTGATGAACTGTTTCTTTTTCAAATGTTGTGTGGTACCTAACTAGTAGACTGAACGATAGGAAACAAAATCAGGGCAATGTTTTGACCTGAACGATTGAAGTGAAACGACAACATTTGCTCACGATATGTCCGAAAATGGCCGAGTAGCGACAAACTTGTTGTCATTGTTGTTGATGTTTATATTTATCAACAGAGTAATATCACGTCACTCCAAACAAAATGAGATGTTCGTTTAGAAACTGTACTGTAATGCATGTATGGTGTATATCGAAGGAGGGAGAAAACACTGAAACAAAGTATTATGCTGTTGATGCATATAAACATTTATTTCACTCCATTGCAGTGTCCTTGAATCTATAAACAAGTCGTTATGCCGATAAATTTCCATAAAAGCCTATCTTATAAACCCATTTCTCGTTGTAACGCCTGAAGGTGGTCAAGTGGTCTCGTCTGGGTAATAATTGACTGCTTTGGTATTCAAAAGAGATTAATAACACAAAATGATAGATATTCATTACAATTCATAAGTGTTCTCCTGTGGGCCATTTTTTACCACCCAATTCCATACAAATCATGTCTTAGAAACACCATGCAGGTGGCAAAGCGATTTGGACCTTGTTTCATAAAACTTCATATCAATAACAAATGCTGAAATTCTATGACAAATTTGCTCTCAGCCAATCAAATGCAATAATTTCAGTAGCTTTTAACAATTACCGTATCTTGTTATTGATAACAAGTTTCATGAAACAGGGTCCAGGTTTGGATAATAAGGGGCTACTATCAGTGACTGTGGTACTGAAGAGAGCATTATGACGCAAACGAATGGACATCAAGTCATACGTGTCCTTCTGTATTGTTAACACCAACCGTTTCCAAGAAGGGACCATCAAAGAAATACGCCAGAGGTGTGATATAGTGGTCTATTTTGGGCGTGGACTAATTTCGTAGTGAAGAGAACTTAATGACATTAGAAAATAAATTAATATCACGTTATGCTTTTATGTGTCCTTCTATATGAGTAATGATGTTACTCATATTTTATCTAGCGAGAAACGCCATAAACATGTAACAGTCGTCTAGTTTGGAAGCAGTGAACTCTTTCAACAGTCAAGTGCAGAATGACGACACGAGATAACAGATAGTCACCACAATGAGTCACTTAAACACCACCTGTTTTAATAAAAGTTACATCTTAGAAACGCAAAATGTGTAATGTATGTGGTAAACCGTTTACTCTGAGTAACAATGGACTATTTGAGCAGTCACAAGATAATAATGTCACAAAATAATCAAGACGTTATATACTGTATTGACATCGCTTATTGGATATCATATTAGTCATTAAACACCATCTATTTCCATGAAAGGGAAATCTTAGAAATGCCAGACAGATGGAAATGTCTACTTTGGGTAATAATAGACTGTTTGTTGGTATCTACGTTAGATGTTAACCTACTTAGAGAGAGAGAGAGAGTAAGATGACACCACTGTTTGAGTTTCTCTGTGCCGGTAATCAGGTCAATTAGTAACCAGAGGGGTTGCGTATAAAGGATGGTCCAATAAGGTGTTTGTGTGTGTGTACAGTGGTGGTAGGAGCCATGGGCTTTATTTGCCATTGATTTGTAGAAGTGGTGATGTTTTCGAATAGGAAGATCATTCGTAGGGTTTCACATTAAATGATATGCATGGGTACACAGTGATTCCTCCGTAAAAGTGTTTAAAGTCTCAATTTTCATTTGATTGCTTTCAGTCGAACTCACTTTCCTTTTCCTTCAATACCTCCCTATCTTCTTTCTCTATTTACATCTTGATATATCCATATTTGCTCTCTAGCCCTCTCTATTTCTTTCTCTCTCTCACTCCCTCTCCCTCCTTCCCCATTATCTCTCTCTCTCTCTCTCTCTCTCTCTTCATCTCCCCTCCCCCCATTTTTCAAATATAAATAGGACTGAGAGGAGGCAGTTAACCAAAAGAACAATATTATTAACTTCATGCCTCACATTTATTCAAACAGAATGGTTAAATTGTATGAGCGGCGTTCTTAATCAAAGTATCTACCCCGACCCGTGCCCTACCCGTCCCCCTCCATCAACGTCTGACCAGGCATGTACCTTTGCATTTGACACGGATGCATCCTTGGGCAATCTTTCCAATACTAGTATACTTCGATAAAGAATGTAAATCGTAGATTAGTTCTATGATATCAAACTATAGTTCATCCTTTTGAGGATATTACGTCATAATGGCAATAAATAGTCACATAATTACATTGTTCAATTTATTATTCAGTGTATCCTGATTGGGCTAAACATAACGATTTACGAGTGACATTTTGAGCTTTTGACGATTTTCTCCAACTTTCCCCGTCCTTGCTCTAATGACATCCTTAGGGTAAGGTACTCTATATAATATCAAGAACTGATCATATAAACAGAGACTCTTAAAGCCTGGATATCGCTCCGATCCATTCAATGTCAAGAAACGGTTAAATCAACATTTCCCCCAGCTATCCGAGAAAGATTGTAATTGGACATTTTGTAAAGGAATTTATTTTGATTACTTCGCGATGAAATCATGTACAAATATTATCATAGAAAACATGCCTTCAGCATTGTGTCATTTGTGTAGTTAAGTTCTGTTTAGTTAACCTCCCCCAATCATCTTTATCATGTTTCATGTTTCAATGTTGGCCTTTGAAGAGAAACGGTGCTGTCATTTCCACCATTTGACAGCTATAGCGTGAACATTAATCGTGACCACAAACAAAAATATAACAAAATATTTCTATTTGTATTTTAGTTAGGAATGAGCCATTATATAGGGGAGGGGAAAGAGAGAAGGGTTAGAGAAAGGGGATAGGGGAAAGGGAATGTTGAATAGAAGATGCTATGGCTTCCTCTCACTCCTTCCAATGACGCCAACCCCCTACCCCCCCCCCCCCCCCTCCTTCCCTAAAAGGATTGTTTAGATATGGCCTGGTTTGCCCGCAAAATAAGCCGTCTCGGATTTTAGTCTACTATTAAAATGAATGGCAAATGAGTACAATTATGGACTTGCCCCTCTTCACTGACCTCCCTGTATTACACTTTACGTCATCATTCAACAACAACAAAAAACGCCGCAGTTCTGCTGCGTCACGACAGAACAAGCCGTAATGTCTAGATTCCTACTACGGCACAAAACTTGGCAATTATTATTAAATAATGATGATAATAATGGTCATAATAATAGTTGATTCTTGTAAAGCGTTCCTGTCTGTCAAACTTGACACTCCTGGCGCTCAACGATCATTTCCCCGGCGTGAGCATGGCATTATGGTGCTCTAGCATTTCAAGAAATTAAATCCTGCCAGGTACCCATGCACCTCCCCTGGGTCGAGTGTGGCAAATGTAGATCAATGTGTTGCTAAATGACAATAGTGACGCGGCTGGACTCGAACCGCAAGCCATGTGATCCTCCGTCTGGTGACATATCCACTAAACCACGACACCTCCATCAAATATCTGAAATGACTATCAAATCTTCTTACTTCTTAAGGAAGAAGGGAAGAGGAAGCAGTACAAAAAAATTATGAAGAGTACAAATTTACAAATAGTAAACGAAAAAAGAAAGAAAAAATTGAAAGGCGTAAATATTCTCGAAAAGAATGAAACGCCGATGATGCCAAAAAACAACAATATATCATATTGTCATCCTAAAATGACATACAAGTGTATACAAACTTTAAAACTCATATCGCAGTCCCAGCTATTCATGGACTTTTCCTTTAACCGGCGATTTATCCACGCCGCAATAACCGATCCATTATCCTTTACATGCAAACCGCATGTATTCTAAACACTTGAGAAGCTAAGAAGAGTTTCTACTCGCTTGAGATGTCTTAATGTACCTGTCTTCTAGGCGTTTGGGACTTTGTTGCTCGGTAAGTGTACATCGCAGACCCTGGGGTATAAAGTAGCAAATCTTGCGGTAGCGTTATTGAGTCATAATCGCCCCAATCACAAACTGGGACGAGTTTGATACTCTATAGGCGAAGCTTTAGTAGGAATTGTGATGTTTTCATGTTCACTTATCGGTTTTGTCTTGTTTGTTATGAGAAAATTCCCGGGATATTTGTCAGAACATAATGTTCCTAAATTTTCGAAAAATAAAGATTATGGTTTATGGCTGCAATTCTGCTCTGACTTACATAATGTAGGAATGAGTTTATAATGATCATTCTCCTGCTTATATGTTTGGTGACGTCAGCCAAGTCGAAATGCCGTCCCTGCTGCTGACGCTGTTGCTATTGCTGTTGTTGTTGTTGTTGTTGATGGGTCATATTTGGTAATTAGTCATAATTTACTTTTTGCTACAGTTTTTCTTCTTTTTTTTTAAATAAAAAGTATATATTTCCCTTCTTCTTCTCCAAAATTCTGCTTTTAAAGACCGTCAATACTACTGTACCAGAAGGGATTAGACCACACAGCAAGGTCACTGACAGGTTGCTATCTCATTAACTCAGCTCTCAACTAACATAAGACAAAAGAGGATCATGGGGACCAACAGGCACCAATTGGGGAAGTATAGAGGGAGCAAGTAGCTACAAGTAGGACAGTGGGGCTTTAATCTCATGCACATAATTTAGAAAAATAATTTAGAAAATAATGTATGGCTTAAACAATGCATCAAAGAGTGGCGAAGAATAAAACTGACATAAGCGCTCTTAACCCCTACCTGTTTTGAGGACGAATGAGCCTTTTCATCAGCCTTCTCCACAGCTTAAAAGTCTACGACACCCTGAAACTACGACTTCATTCATGTTGACCACTATAAGAACCTTATTTCGGGATAATTCAGATCCTTACTCTTTCATTCGCATGGAATTACATCTTCTTTCAAACTTGGATTAAAGTTGGACAGAACAGAGTACAATGGATTTAAACTCAAGAAACTGATATGAAATATTCTGATATTTTCTCCTCGGTTATACTCATTTGATCTCCATCAGTGGGTCACAGAGAATTAGTTCCTGCCTGAAGCTAAACCTGTATTCCAATCGGTTGCGCCCCATTTCTTTCTCTCTTAGTATCCATCGCCTAATTACTTGTGCTGAGCCTCAAGGCAGTGTCAGGGTATTTTGCAAGGAAGGTGAAACCAATATTTGGGTGGCATTGGTCTAAACAAAAAAATCTCCGTCAAGCAAACATGAAATTACTAAATAAAATAAAGAAACAAAATAAAGAAACAAAATGCGACGTCTCTTAAATCTCTCACACTCTCTCTAGTTCTGCAAGGGTACAACTTTACAGTCCCTCTAAAGCTATGTCTTTTTGGAAAATAATTAGGTGCGATATAGCCCCCCCCCCCCCCCCCCTAACACCGACCCTGGCTGCGCCTTCACCTAGATGAAAAGAAACGATGCGAATAGAAGCTACTAACCTCACCTCATCATATACCCATATAAGGTATCTGGTTGTCTAAAGCCATAGATTACTGACACGAAATCAGAGATGGATGTCCTATCATGGTAACTGTTCACAGCTTCTCGCTTCTAATGGTCGATCGAAATGGTATTTACCCAAGGGTATAGGCAAATCATTCGAGTCAATTATTAGCAGCTAATGTTACTCGAAGAAAAAGGTTTGAATTGCTTCAGTATTTCCTTGTAGCTCCTTTTACCCGTACTGTAAGCGAGCCCGAAATGGAAACTCTAGTATAAAATGGGAAATGAATTTGGAGACGAATACAGTCTAGAGAACGTAATTACAATCTTTCCAGTAAAGATTTAAAAGTCGGAATGAATGCACCGCTCTCTTTCATGTGCTCATGAGGGGATACACAGGAATCGTCACCTTTGCGAATGAATCCAAGTTGAGATCAAACTCTCTTTTTTTTCAAGGTCTATTAAAATGACAATCTTGTTCAATATTTAAAAGTTTGATTTAGAATCTCGAAGTATAAGAAGAGACTCGTCCAATCGAGATCCGGGATAGCTTACGAATTTAACTATTGTTTCTATTTGAATGACTGTATCGGATGACACAAAATTGGCACCCACTTACAAAAAGGAAACGGGTTCGATACGCCCATAAGGATCGGTTCACTTTATTGGTTGATCACGACCTGGGCCGGTATTCCATTCGTAAAAATAAGTAAAATAAATGGCTTAGGTTGGTATTCAATCACGTACTTTTGCTAAGTAAGTTAGATCGTTTATTTAAGTAACTGTCTTAGACTCTTAGATGTTGCTTGAATACGCGATCATTCTTAGTTTAATGTCTAAGCTTAGCAAAAACTTGGTAAAAGTATAGTTTTATTAACACCTTTCTTTCTAAAACTGAAGGGTGATGTACATAATTTGCATGTCACATTACCATGTCTGCATATCAGAAATTTCCCCTCCCTCGTCCTCCACGGTCGCCTGAGAGGGCGTCCTTGGCTTTATCCAAGACTGATCAGAACGAGAGGTTTAGATAGGGCGAGTCGTTCTATGAGTATCAGTGAACGTAATTGCGGCAAAAACACTTTTGAAATCAGAGCTTTCCATCAACCCATTAATGGCATAATGGTTCGTCACTTCCATGTGTTCGGTACACACTTTCTTCTAATGGTGGTCACGAGTTACGTCGACTTTGGTTACTCTCATGTACGACTGCCTGGGGTCATTCGAGGTCAATGGATAGAAGTGGGGTGAAGCATGGCTGGCGCCATTTCCGATATTATTACTACCCCGTCTTCTTTATCACTTTGCATTTAATCTTGATGAGGACCTGGGGTTCGGATTGTATCAATTAACACTCATTTTCTTTCTAAAGTAATAGAGTGAGTTGGAGCCTGACTTAAAGCGTATTAAATCTAATGTGTCATCAGGCGCAACCCGGTTTTAATTCTAGACGGGTTTTGTAAAGATCGCCTCTTGGTGATATTGATGTTTATTTATATACCTTTTTAGTTAAAAGTTTTTGAAGTGATATGTAGTTGGCTAGACGGGTATTTAAATCTGCAATCGCTTATCTATGCATTGGATCATTTTGAAGACCTGGGATTTGCTTTTTTTTAATAATAATTACCCCTTATTTTCTAAAGTAGGTCAATGATTTGAACCTAGTCTATGATTAACATTCGAATATAGATTCGCTACTCTAAACTTAGACGGGGGTTAGTGGGCTTAAAAATCGCTCCTCGGGAGTAATCCTGTGCATCCATACACTTCTATAAGTTTACAAATAACAAATCTTAGGAAGTTATACGTGGCATATTAAACGTTAAGTCCTCGCCATTTTGTAGAGGAGGCGGAACAGCATATATAAGATTTATCTAGATTTAAATATATCTGCGGGACCAATTCTGAAATCACTCTTAATACGTTTATCAAATGAAAAATATTTCTGTGTGAGAAATATTTCCCGAAATCAAGTCCCCAGAGAGCTCATTTAGAAAAAGAATTGAACACCCAGTATTATTGCAGCTCTCAAACAATAACAAGACGATTACGTTATTTGTTACAAATTATGATGTTTATAACTTATTAAACATCGGTTCCGTTAATGTAATTTATGCGTTCTTTGAATGTCAGGCAAAACATGAACCAATAACACATATTTTATTCTTATTTTTTCCTTAACGGGGTTGCTTTCTATTTCATAGACACATTTCGCTTATCACTCTTTAATGTGCATAATATCATACCGATCAAATGGACCTTTATTTTCCGTGATAACATTGACAACTTCATAACGAATTCAGTCGAGTCCTTTCCAAATACACACACACACAAACTGGATCAATATTGAACGAGAGAGCACACCTCTTAACCTCTCTCCGTCTACCGCTCCTGATCGTTTTCATTCATTCATTGACGGCTTCGTCTTCCGTCTCATCTCTCACTAGTTTACCCCCTCGTCTACCCGACACCAGGTCTTCTTCCGTACGCAGGTGGCAGGATAATATTTTACAATTCGTCTTTCTTAAAATAAATGCAATGTGCTTACATTTGAGTTTAAAAAGACCGAAAGAACTATAGTATGACAACGCGATTGTCTTGAAATTAACGCAATGTGCTCATATTGAAGAGAAATTTAAAACTCGTTTTTCTAAAAAACATGCAATGTCCTCACATTAAGTTTAAAGGGATCTTTTAATAAGAATCTACTTTAAATTAACCAATATAGCTGTCTTGTCACGTTAATGATATCAGAAGCCTGATAATAAAAAGGGAATACAATGATAATATGAGAGTAGCTTCATAATTGCTGCATCGTGGTATGGAGGACAGTTCTTTGCTTTCTCTCTGTCTCTGTCTGTCTCTCTATATCTCTCTCTCCCTCTCTCTCTCTCTCTCTCTCTCTCTCGGTTTTCCTAGTTGTCACATGTATATTCCATTTATCTATATAGCTAGCTATCCACCCATCCATCCACCCATCCATCCTCTTAACCATCTATCCATTTATCCATCCTCCATCTATCCATCCACCCATCCATCTATCCAATCCTACCTTCGTCTATCCATCCTTCCATCCACCCATCTATCCATCCTTCTATCCATCCTATTATCCATCCTTCTATCCATCCCTCCCTTCATCTATCCATTCATCCATCGATCTATCCATCAATTCAGCTACCTATCCATTTATCCATCCTCCATCTATCCATCCACCCATCTAACCATCCATCCATTCATCCATCTATCCACCTATTCATAGTTCCATCTATCTATCCATCTATCCATCCTTCTATCCATCCCTCCCTTCATCTATCCATTCATCCATCGATCTATCCATCAATTCAGCTACCTATCCATCCATCCATCTATCTATCCATCCAACCATCTATCTATCCATCTATCCATCCTTACATCTATTTATCCATCCCTCCATCTATCTATCCATCTACCCATCTATCCATCCTTACATCTATTTATCCATCTATCCATCTATCTATCAATCTACCCATCTATCCATTCTTACATCTATTTATCCATCTATCCATCTATCTATCCATCTATCCATCTATCCATCCTTACATCTATTTTTCCATCTATCCATCTATCTATCCATCGATCCATCTATCCATCCTTACGTCTATTTATCTATCTATCCATATATCTATCCATCTATCCATCCTTACATCTATTTATCCATCTATCCATCTATCCATCTATCCATCCTTACTTCTATTTATCCATCTATCCACCAATCCATCTATCTATCTATCTATCCATCTATTTATCCATCTATCCATCTATCTATCCATCTATCCATCCATACATCTATTTATCCATCTATCCATCTATCCATCTATCCATCCTTACATCTATTTATCCATCTATCCATTTATCTATCCATCTATCCATCCTTACATCTATTTATCCATCTATCCATCTATCTATCCATCTATCCATCATTACATATATTTATCCATCTATCCATCTATCTATCCATCTACCCATCCTTACATCTATTTATCCATCTATCCATCTATCTATCCATATATCTATCTATTCATCCTTACATCTATTTATCCATCTATCCATCTATCTATCAATCTACCCATCTATCCATTCTTACATCTATTTATCCATCTATCCATCTATCTATCCATCTATCCATCTATCCATCCTTACATCTATTTATCCATCTATCCATCTATCTATCCATCGATCCATATATCCATCCTTACGTCTATTTATCTATCTATCCATATATCTATCCATCTATCCATCCTTACATCTATTTATCCATCTATCCATCTATCCATCTATCCATCCTTACTTCTATTTATCCATCTATCCACCAATCCATCTATCTATCTATCTATCCATCTATCTATCCATCTTTCCATCTATCCATCCTTACATCTATTTATCCATCTATCCATCTATCCATCTATCTATCCATCTATCCATCATTACATCTATTTATCCATCTATCCATCTATCTATCCATCTATCCATCCTTACATCTATTTATCCATCTATCCATCTATCCATCTATCTATCCATCTATCCATCATTACATCTATTTATCCATCTATCCATCTATCTATCCTTACATCTATTTATCCATCTATCCATCTATCTATCCATATATCTATCTATTCATCCTTACATCTATTTATCCATCTATCCATCTATCTATCAATCTACCCATCTATCCATTCTTACATCTATTTATCCATCTATCCATCTATCTATCCATCTATCCATCTATCCATCCTTACATCTATTTATCCATCTATCCATCTATCTATCCATCGATCCATATATCCATCCTTACGTCTATTTATCTATCTATCCATATATCTATCCATCTATCCATCCTTACATCTATTTATCCATCTATCCATCTATCCATCTATCCATCCTTACTTCTATTTATCCATCTATCCACCAATCCATCTATCTATCTATCTATCCATCTATCTATCCATCTTTCCATCTATCCATCCTTACATCTATTTATCCATCTATCCATCTATCCATCTATCTATCCATCTATCCATCATTACATCTATTTATCCATCTATCCATCTATCTATCCATCTATCCATCCTTACATCTATTTATCCATCTATCCATCTATCCATCTATCTATCCATCTATCCATCATTACATCTATTTATCCATCTATCCATCTATCTATCCATCTATCCATCCTTACATCTATTTATCCATCTATCCATCTATCCATCTATCTATCCATCTATCCATCATTACATCTATTTATCCATCTATCCATCTATCCATCTATCTATCCATCTATCCATCATTACATCTATTTATCCATCTATCCATCTATCCATCTATCTATCCATCTATCCATCATTACATCTATTTATCCATCTATCCATCTATCCATCTATCTATCCATCTATCCATCATTACATCTATTTATCCATCTATCCATCTATCTATCCATCGATCCATCCTTACATCTATTTATCCATCTATCCATCTATCTATCCATCTATCCATCATTACATCTATTTATCCATCTATCCATCTATCTATCCATCGATCCATCCTTACATCTATTTATCCATCTATCCATCTATCTATCCTTCTATCCATCCTTACATCTATTTATCCATCTATCCATCTATCTATCCATCTATCCATCCTTACATCTATTTATCCATCTATCCATCTATCTATCCATCTATCCATCATTACATCTATTTATCCATCTATCCATCTATCCATCCTTACATCTATTTATCCATCCATCGATCTCTCCATCCGTCCTCTCATCCACATTCCTCGCCACACTCTCCCAAGAGACACTTCTCGAGCGTTTCTAAAGCACTCAATCGATACAACGCTGACGTTTGTCTGTTCTCTATCCGTCAAACCAGGGGACAATCAGTCCAGACCCAGACTATTTATTCTACTTTCTAGCATAGAAAATAATTGTGTAGATCACCAAGAGCGACATGAAAATACCCAGCTACATTACATTTTCAACAACAGAAGGATCATTTTCATTTTAAGGATTGTGGACAAATAAACATGATTTTGATATCAAGTAACGACGCATTCGGTAATGAGCGATAACTCGTTGACTTGATTGTTGAACAAAATGTTCCTCAACTCTGAAAGAAAATATAATATTACGAAATGTTTACCCCAAGAAGATAATTTTTCAAAAATGCATTTTGAAAAACGACTCGAAATGTCTGTGAATTAAGATTGCATGAGTGGTGACGACGGAATGGACTTCCAAAAAAACAACTTATAGAGGTATCGTGCAACGAACACAATTCATATTATTCTTTGAAGACATAATTTAGCTTTTTCTCATGAAACGTTGTTAATTTGTTTTGAAAACTTTTCTGCTTTTGATGTTATTAATGTCTCTACGTGCACACAATTTCTAGTGATATATTCCTGCAATAAAATCAGATATATGAGAAAATATTGCATAGAAACATAACTTATAACTGCCATCCATATGACAATATCAGGGTATACTGGTGCGAGACAGGAAGATGTGAGTTGGTCTAGCGGTAAGCCCGTGATGTGGTCAGCTCTCTCTTTGCTTTCAAACTGGCTCAGGCGACCCCGGTTCGAGACTGAGTCACGTCTTTCGGATGGTGACGTTTAAAGGTCGGTCCCCAGACGTAAATAATCTTATCGGATTAATACACGTCTGTAAAAACACAATTACACACACACACACACACACACACACATTGTGCAAGATGACGGGGCTGGCTACAGCATCTCTGGGAATTTAAAGTAACATATTTCCCAGGGTAATCATCATTTGATTATCTGTCTGTAATTTCAATTTTTTTATTTAGTAAGTCTTATGACAAAGTCACATTTAAACTGCTTTAATGAGTTAGAATTACACTCGGTCTCTTCGTTCGCTCGCAAAAGCTGAGATTTTAGTTGGGCAGGAGACATCATCCCCCACCCCCCCCCCCCCCTCCTCCTTTACGAAATTGTGCCCATTTTAATACCTTTGTGAAAAACGAATGATCTGTGTTGTTGATAATATTGTGTAACTACATTATCAGAGGGGCCGGACTGTGGATCACATGGTTCGCGGTTCAAGTCCCACCGTGGAACTAATGGTCTTTGGCAAGCCATTAATCTCCATTTGCCCCTCTCCAGCCAGGAAATGTAATGGGTACCCGGAAGGAAAAAAATCTTCGAATGCCAGGGCCGCTCGGCTAATGCCGGGGGTCAGTTAGAAACGTTAGTATTAAGCCTTATAATGTAACTCTTACTATCATGATTATCATTATGACTAATATAAATTAATTTGAAGAACAAAAAAGGTTTCATGATGGCAGCATGAGTTCATGTATAGCAATGTGTGCAAATGTGAACATAATTCGTTTGTGGGGGTTTGAATGTAATCTTTAAACGTTGATTTATTCTTGACAACTCAAGTTATATTGAATTACAATAACATTTGAATTTGTTATTTTCTATTATCAGTTTCCTTCAGAAATTAAGGCTTTCGAGTTCTTCTTCTCTGCCAATGTATTACCCATCTCTTACCCTTCGTGTATATTGTGTGAGAATATAATTTTTCTAGAGTTCGATACCGCTGCCATATTTCTCACATGAACGTCTGATTCATTTAGGCTCTCGTTCATTCACACTTTAGAGACACCATACTTTAATAAATCACCATGACTACAAACGTCTGAATGTTTTCCCGCCGTAATGACACTCGACAAAGTCTTAAAATGGCGGAATGCATGACCAGCCGGGGATGGAGCGCGGTATTTTTAACAGAAGGGACGATTAACTGGAAGTAATATAATGGCTTACAAGCAAAACAGTCTTGTTATTGATAAAATACAACATAGTCAAGTTGTAACTTTCTCCTGGTTTTGACTTTTACAAGTATATGACTAAACACACTAAAAATCACGACCCCTCGTAAAACACTACGCAAAGGGAATCTAAAAATATTGTGCGCTACGGAGCCTCCTAACCATGTTTACATCAAAAATGTTTAAATGTTTATTAATTCATCTTACGTGCCTGAAGAAAGTGATGAATTAAAACCGCATTAAGTTGCCTTCCGAGAACCAATCTCTATAGCACCATGAGCGTCATGGCCATTAACGCTCGATGACTTTGTTGTTCATGTCTTAAAATTCAGAAGATCGGAAAGCTAGCGGCAGGATATATAACTTTTGTTTTATATGGGAATACCAAGAAAAATAACATCATTTATGCAATTCTGCTTTAATAAAAACAATCTGAAAATCGAATAATATACAAGGCAACGGGAAATCTTAACATGGTAGAGGTGACAATGACATGAATTGATTACTCTTTCCCCCTCTCTCTCTCTCCCTACCCCCCCCCCTCTCTCTCTCTCTCTCTCGTTTTGTATTTTGAGTACATGAGGTAATGATCTTCTTTAGCTTAGCACTAGAGAGTACATGTACATCACCTGCAAGGAGCATCGATAGACCATTTTGAAATAGGAGGCTCATTTTTTTTCTAATTCGGGAAGAGGGGGTGTCACATCACCACCCCCTCCTGTAGCTTAGGGGAACCTCGTGATCCCTTGTCCCTATCCAGTAGTATATCTTTTAAGCAATATTTACTCTTGTAAACATCTAGCAGTAACTTACAATCTCATCCTTTTTCATTCTTCAAATCCTCTCTGACTTCAACAATTAATCCCTGTCACGTCGTGACCATGCAACATCGGAGCATTTAGTGCAGAACGCTTAGCGAAAAGCAGAATACCCCTGATAATGTACATTCCATGCAGGTGGGTGGACCGGGTGTTGGATTTCATGACCCCATTTCTTGGTTTCCGGATTCAGTGCGACACCAGAGACTGATTCGGATCGCAATCCCTCGTACCCCTGTAACATCGAGGATACCAACACCAAACCGACAATTAACCGGACAAAAATGTACACTGCCCCAAACGGCAAAGATTTGCCGATCATCGGTCGGTTTGAAATCGGCTTGACGGTGTGACAGAGTTGATATAAACAGGATAGGTGAACTCGATTTGAGGAGTCAATTCGAATCTCTCTTTAAATACTTCATCAATGACATTTCAAAAGATATCATTTTACTCTTGTTCTCTTTCACCTTTCAGAAGAGCTTCATCTTCAAAGATCTTCCAATAAACAAAAAATAAATGACCAAGTTTGAAACTTTTATCGAAACATCTCATTCGTTGTGAGAATGAAAAAGAGGAATGGTGAAATTTCCTTTGACAACGGTGCCTTTGAAGCCATAATTTCATTTTTGTACATGTTCGTTTTCAAACATATCCACGGTTACAAGGAGGGGTTGCAATTAATGTATAATTCCTCTCAAACAACTTCATTTTATTGCTTTTGAGTTACAGTATCCCCACTCATGAAAGATATCATTTTTAGTGGTTACATTATATTATAAACCATGTTGATAATAAAAGCAAGCTTTATCTGTATATAATAAATTATGGAACTTTAGTTTCAAAACGAACAAACTTATTTATATCTTCAAAAATATTTCCCGCGCACCTGTAAGTTTTGTTTTGCTCAATTCCCTTTAGCATGCATGTATTGGGTATAGCACACCCTGACTGGGCCAACCCCCCCCCCCCCCCTATCATACATTCTTGAAACGCTGCCAATAACATTGAAAGCTTGATGAATATGTGGAGAGGGGGAAGGGAGGGGGAAAGGGAGGGGGAAAGGCGGGGGGGCGGGGATGCTATCCTGTAATGTGTTATGCGCTATAAAAGAACTGAGTATTATTATTATTATTATTGTAGCAAGATGATGATATTTCCCCTCATTTTGGCTTTGTTCTCTCATCTTATACCTGTGCCCCCCCCCCCCCATGACATCAGTGCCCCCGCAGTATATGGACCTACGCCCTGCCACCGCTGAGTCATGTTGTTGTATGTGACTGTGAATCCAAATCACACGATTGCTCTCAGCACAATGAGTTTTGGTTTCTGTAGGTTTCTGACACCATTGTTGTAAGTTAAGCTCTATTTGGGTGGAAACCCTAAGATAGATTTCTCATTTATACTAGCGAGGGGTACGTTTATGACCTTTTCTGACATTATCTCCGGTGGTAAAATTATTCCAAACACGTTTGGGGATCGCGGTGTTTGTACGCGCAGGGGGAGATGGTGTGACGGTTTGCACAGATGTGCGAAGCAACGCGGTCTCTCGCGGCTTTTCCGCCAAAAAAGAAATTTTGACGGGTACTAAAATAATACCTTTCCACACCTCGCCTGTCTGTCATAAATCAGCACAGATTTATTTCAGTTTTAACTCTCCTTCTCCAGAGTAATTTTCCACGCTGGCACGGTTGATTAACTCATACATAGCTGGAATACGAATCATGTTTTTACATCATGGGTGGTGTTTATAATACACATACTTTGTATGTTCATATGCCCAGAACAATCTTTGTAGTACGTATATTCACAGATAGGGGCGGTATCATAGCAGGGGGCACAGGTTTAACCAACAAAAAAACAAAAGAAAAATCTATAATGTAATAATAGTGATTTTGTTTACCCAGGGTAGCCTCATCAGGATCAATGTCGTTCTTCCTGAAGGCCCTGCAATTAATATTTCCCCAGCAGTTGCCAGACACCCACTTATACCTTAATGGAAAGTGGTAAATGTGGATTAATATCTTGCCAAGGGATACTGGGCTGGGATTTGAACCCTCAACCCTTGGATTGAGAGTCAAGTCAATGAACCAGTTTAAAACAGCCCCTCCACAAGAAATGTAGGTCTAACAAAAACATATAACAAACAAATGTTTTTTTAAAGCGCGTTAATGCTCTAGAATCTCTAAAAGCCCCCCCCCCCCCGCCTTGTTCTCATACATGTGCCCCTATTATTTCCCCGTAATGCCGCCCCTGTCCACTGATATTATATTGGAAATGATGTTAGATAGGTCCATCTGTAATTCACGATCCCACAGTTCTTGTCTAATTAACTCATTCCGTGCGGGTGTGTTTGTTTCACACATTAGGTGTCTTAATCAACAGTAGGAGCCCCAATTTTGGATCAAATATCATGAGTCGATCGATTGTTGGCACATGTCAAGGTGAGTGATGTCATCAGACATTTCAATAAAGGTAAAAATGTGTTCATTATATTGACATTCATGCTCTTCAAACTGTATAAAAAGGGTTAATTACAATACGATTAAATTATACAGTGTAAATACGAGAGAGAGAGCGAGCGAGGGGGCAGATATATATATATAGAGAGAGAGAGAGAGAGAGAGAGAGAGACAGACAGACAGACATAGAGGTGGAGATAGAAAGAGAGAGAGAGAGGGGGGAGTTTAAACAATTTTCCCCTTCAAAACAGACGCTAGAACCCCAAAATATCAGATTTATTTCAGTTTTTCATTCGCTCTTTTGACAGCCTCTAATTGATTGTGATTTTGTCACGTTTTAAGCAAACGGACAATTCTCAGTCATCTTATTGTACTTGAGTATTTTTCATGTCACTTTACAGAAAATTATGTAAGCTCTTGAAATCATCAAAATTCTGTAATAGTATGCGATATGGGCGACTAACCTATAAGGTCTGCTTGTAAATACATTGTACTTTTGTAGCTGGTTCTGTATTTCTCTCTTGTTGTGATAGTCAAAGAATTTCAACACATTGCTAGAGATACAGGGGTCATGTTTGTGACGTGGTAAGGTACTTTGCCTGTAAGTTCTAAGGTATTTCATCTATATACTTTGCACTTTTAATTGGATTTATAAATACTTCATTTTGATGTACGTAAAGTTCTGAAACAATTTATAGACTATACACTTCACCTTCCACATACCGTTTTGGGAGCCACATTTTGTCAACAGTTTGTTGCATGGTTTACTCGTCCAGGCTTAATTACATTAGCTTTAAATCACATCATATTGATTGATTCTGTTACAACCTTCAACAAGATACCGCCTTTCAGTGTCAAGGCCGCCTCGTACCAATTTCCATCACACCTTAATATAATTACATGTTTAAACTCTATTATATCATTATGTGATGAGACATACCTTGATCGTAAGGTATAGAGAGCAAGTGGCGAATTGGCAGTCCAGATCTAGGGGTGGCATCGGTCTTCCTCGCGCGATGAATCATGAATCAATAACACCATTCCCTACACATCCTTATACTATTATAGTCTATGTTTAATCTATGATATATCATTTTGTGATAATAAATACTTGCAATAAATACATGTAGGGTTGTAACCATCTATTCTGTATTTTTTTCTTTATCAAATACTATCGATTTTGTTATACAGTGCGTCCCAGAAAACACGAAACCGAGAAGTATCGATGTTTTATCATAACTTAATCACAACCATAATTAATGAATGATACATATTTGGAAAGCTTAGAGTCTCCTCTTTCAGTTGATGCTACTCACGTGATGCATATTTTACGCATGAGTGATTAAAAGCAATTTGAAGGAAGGAAACCAAAAAGTAATTTGGCGGGCGGTATCTGAATTTCAAAGAAAAATTCATATTTCTAGAAATTTCATTTTCTGCCCTTTCATATGACACCTCAATTAAGAAAAATGAGCCAGGAATAACAAAGTTCTGTTTGTTTAAAGTAGCCCTTACATTTTAATAATTTTAACAAACGAATTCGCTTTCACTGGGTGCCTGCCGTAACAAAAAGCAGATTTGACAAAAGACTTAACTCCGTTTCGTTGACAATCAGCCATGCATGAAGACTCTCGTCTACGGCTGATTGTCAACGAAACGGAGTTAAAGGCACACTGTCCTACTTGTAGCTACTTGCTCCCTCTATATAGAAAACTTCCCAAATCGGTGCCTGTTGGTCCCCCATGATCCTCTTTTTCTTATGTTAAATGAGAGCTGAGTTAATGAGATAGCCACCTGTCACAGTGACCTCGATGGCTCACTGGGTGGTCTAATCCCTTCTAGCTGAAGTAGTAAAGCCTCCCTTTAAGTCTTTTGTTAATTTCGTTTATTGATACGGCAGGCAGCCAGTGAAAACGAATTCGTTTAATAAAATTATGGAAATGCAAGCACTACTTTAAACAAACAGAACTTTGTCATTCCTCGCTCATTTTTCCTGATTGAGGTGTCATATGAAAGGGCAGAAACTCAACTTTCTAGAAATGTGAATTTTTCTTCGAAATTCAGATACCGCCCGCCAAATGTCTTTTTGGTTTCCTTCCTTCAAATTGCTTTTAATCACTCATGCGTGACATAATTTATGCATCATCTGAGTAGCATCACATGAAAGAGGAGACTCTAAGCTTTCCAAATATGTATCATTCATTAATTATAGTTGTGATTAAGTTATGATAGAACATCGATACTTCTCGGTTTCGTTTTTTCTGGGACGCACTGTACGTGTATATACATGTATACATGTATAATGTAAAACGACTTTGTAATTGTTTTATTTCTTTGAACATTGACCGACTCAGCCTGAGCTGCTTTCACTCTTTAAATACCTAAGAAAAAACCAAAATATAATCCCTTGATAGTTGGGTAGGAGCGGCCATACTGTCTCGTGGAATAAAATGTGAATTAGCAAGTGAGCGAGTCTACATGGATTAGGGGTAGTATCATCTTCTCTTCATATTGCCCCCTATCTCCCCCTCTCTCTCTCTCTCTCTCTCTCTCTCTCTCTCTTCTCTTCTCTTCTTTTCTCTTCTCTTTATTCATACATGTTTTAACATTTTTATTTGGGGCACATGGCCTCTCTAGCTCAGCCAAATATAACAAGATATATGATCCATCTTGGTTAACTTCGCACTTAATAGACCTGTTCACACGTAAAAGATTCTGCTAAAACCGATTCGCTACTTCTGTTTTCAGCCCAGTATGCATAAGGCCAAATCATATCTTTAAATAAGGAATGGTGAACAGGTATATGCGATAGGCTCTTTTGCATTTATACAAAAGAAATATTTGAAACAAACAGCTACATAAATAAAATTTTCCATTTGAGTCTATTATGTATGAATGCATTTAGTAAGTCCATGTAATATATTTGATTTTTAAGAATTGCAAAAGCGGAGTACGACAGGTGTCTGTGTTTATAGGAAGGCACTTGTTTGTAACATGGTTTCCTCCTTAAAAACGATTGAACCCGAACTATAAATAGGCCATTTTTATGACTACTTTGACATATAGGTGCTTGGTTAATAATGCATATCATTATAATACCAAAATGATACATTAAAGACCGCACATCCCCTCTGTCGTCTGCTAGAGCTATTCTGATGGTAAAATTGGCGGGAAGTTGGGTGGATACTGTTTCATTAAGAGTAGATATCCTGAGTGCTCCATCACTTGTCTCTTCTGGTTTGGACCGCAACACGAGATCCTTCGTCCACTCTGATCGTCATGCTCACAACAAAGATATACAAAGTGAGAATGACAATTTTTTAATGACAATTTTATATTTCTGGTCTCATATTTGATCTTTAGTCTGGTGGGGTTTTGATAATCTGTTCAAATTAGGGTCCTCTCAATGCATTTATTATTTAAACTGAAATAGATCTGTTAAGAGCCCAAAAGGGGTTAGGTATTATCACCTGCACCGTCATGCAACTAAAGAATAGAAAATGGAAAATGGCATTTGTTATATTCATGTAATGTACATACTTAGTTTTGTAAATGGATATTACCTAATTGATTTCGTTTACTTTCTCTTCTTTATTTTGTAAGTGGGAATGACAGCATTAAATTCGTGAAGTTCCCCTTCTTTATTTTGTAAGTGAGAATGACATTTTTCAAATTGTGTAGTTTCTGTTAGTATTTAAATGGGGATGACATTTTGATATCTTTCAGTTTTCTGTTCCAGATTTTGTTCCTCTATATATTTTTGTTACGATCTGCTCTAATTCGGGTGCTCTTTCTTAAATTAATGATTAAAATTTAAACAGACTTGACATTATCTCACATAACGAAATCAGTTTTGGGGTTAGAACTTCTAGATTCATTTGAGATGAGAAGGATAGATGTTCCATGATAAGATGTGACAAAAATGACCAATGCATCTATGTCATATAATTGATATCTCTTCTGTTTGATTATTACTGTCAACAAGAATGATTGTCAACTAAATGAAATAATTGCAGTTATCCGGAATAACTTTATTTCATAAAAAACATAATCCTGACAGTAATGGACCTGTATTTTCAAGTCCTTTAATCCTGTGTTATGGAAACTCATATTTGTCTTTAATTTTCCTAAGTTAATACTCAGTGACTGTGTATCGTGTTGTTTTATGTAAAAGTAAAATAACCTGGACCTTTTCTAGTTTTTCTGCTTCAAAATAATATTGGATATTTATGGAAGCGCGATAGCTTAGTCGGTAGAGCAGTGGTCTCGTAATCCGGTGACCCGGGTTCGAAACCAAGGCGATGCGCTAGTGCCCTTTGGTAAGGCATTAATCCTCATTATCCGATGACCGGGGTAATAATATGATTGCAGGGCCCTCAGGGAGAACAGTATGAATACTGATGAGGCTACCCTGGGTAAACAAGACATATTATTATTATTATTATTATTATTATTATTATTATTATTATTATTGTTACCAGGTCCCTCGGAGAGGACCTAAAGCTGTCGGCCGTCTGGTTGCTTACTTACAAGCATTTATGCTTTCTTAGCAGTCAGGTAAAATAACCACCACCACCACATAGCGCACATACTCCACGCTACCGTATCAGTGCTCACAGCGTTCAAGGAGTTCCTTCCTGCCGGTACCCATTTAAACACCTGGTGGAGGGTGGCAAATGTAGATAAATGTCTTGCCAAAGAACATTAGTGCCGCGGTGGGACTCGAACAGCGGACCTTGTAATCGTCAGTCCGAAGAAGTATCCACTAGACCACGAAATCGTTTCACTTATTTACCTCTGAGTTCTACCGCGTGGGCGATTTTACTACTACGTTCCTAAATTGCAGAGCTAAGAAAAAGAAACCTGAGTAAATACGCAACATTAATTATCTCGAATCTTAACAATGGGGCTAAAAGGCGAACGCAATCACAGCTTTGCGTGTTATTTACGCGCAGACGACTAAGCAAGGGAGCTGATGTATCGTTAATCGAAACTGATCGATCATTGTCTGATGAGAACGCTGTGTAAACGTCATAGTTTTTCCGTACGGCGGCACCAAAGTACGAAGTGAGTCTGAAACGAAGTGAATCTAGTAGGCTTCCGTGTGATGGGGTTGGATAGGCATGAGAGAAAAGAGGATTTGGAATCTGGTGAATGAATTTGGTGGGTAATCGGGGGATCTGTTTGTGAAATTTGTGAAACAGAATCAACGGCGTTCCATACGCCCCCTCAAATCAAATGGTACGAAATAAACAAATGAAAGAATAACGAGAGGGAGAACAAAAACCAGAGAAGGGGTAAGGAACAGATTATAGGACCCCTTCCCATTACCTTCCCTGCATGGTCACCTTGCTCCCTTACTTCACATTGCACCAATAGGACCAGTGGCCTTGAATCACTAGATCCATGCATGCTACCTACTGTACAGGAATATATCTATTCAAGTGGCCTATAGTGGATAAGTCACCCTACTGCATATCACACGGTACGGGGTTCGAGTCCCGTCGCAGCACTAATGTACTTTGGCAAAACATTAATCTACATTTGCCACTCTCCACCCAGGTGTTAAATGGGTTCCCGGTAGGATGCAAAAGTTAATGTGGTTAGATGGATGAGCATGTGTGCGCTTGTAAATTGGCAACTGACTGGAATGCTGCCCGTGGAGTGGAGAATGTGCATACATTGTGTGCGGGTATGCCTGAATCCGATGACTGGGGTAATAATATATCTGTAAAGCGCTTAGACACATTGCTGTATCGATGTGTTGGGCGCTATATAAAAGCGGAATGTTATTATTACTATTCTTATTCAACATTTCCCAAAACAAGTTAAAAACAAAGTCAGGAACTTTTTATTTATGTCACTTAGAATAGTTTCTTCATTTTCTTAATAAATAATATAATACTAAAAACGGTGCTTATAAAGCGCTTACCACCGAAGTCTCTAAGCGCTTATCGTGGTAGATAAGATTATATGATACAGGTATATATATATATATATTCCCTTTTATATTAAATGTGAGAAAAAAAAGCGGAGCAGCTGAAGACAGCTACACTAATAATCAGTCATGAAGAACGAAAAGAAATATTACCCGAAAAGATAAAATCAGAGCCGAAGAGAACCGATACGCTAAATTCTTTCTACATATGCTCTTAGATTTATGATGAATCTGTAGCTTGCCAATTTCATTAGATTAAAACGCATTCATTGAAAGCATGAATCAATGGTGAAGCAGGAGTGCACTATTGTTACAGATGAACTTGTTTATACAGATGTTTTATCCTTTCGAGAGACCGCGATACGCCTCATTTTTTGGCGCCAATTTATGTATATTATAGTCACGCTATATTCGTATCGATGTCTGGCGGATGTAGATTTGTGCAGGGATAGGAGTGCTATGATTCTAAGCATTAGTTGCCGTGGAAACGAGACAGGTATTTCTCTGGGGCTCTAATTAAAATCTTTTGAAGCCGACCTAATTACCAGGATTAGGCATTTTAATATGGAACTTATGCTGCTAATAAAATTAATTATTTTTGAGACGTTTTAAGAATACAAATTAGAAATTATTACGTTATTATAGCTCTCTCCTTTATCATTAATGAAATATGCTTTAGATGGATACAACCCGTCTTCTGTTCAACCGTCATCATATTTTCTCTTCCAAAGAAGCACATGGATTGGGCATTTTCTTTTCTCGTTTTCATTTTATCTACAAGTAGATTAATTAGATTATATAACCACGCTCTTCGATACATAGTTTCGTCTTTCTCTTGTATTCCTTTTTCTTGACTCTACACCTTTTCCCCTATCTATCATTCTCCCCTCCCCTCCATGTTTATCCCCCGTCCTTCTCCCTTTCTCCCTTCTCCTTCTTATGATTTCTTTATATTTTCCTACCTTCTCTTCAGTACTTTCTGTGTGTGTATCCACTGTCTAATTAACCGTTTATACACTCTCGATCTCTCTATCACTATATCCCACTTTCTTCATACCATCCCAGACACTCGTGCTTCAACATTGATCTTTAAGATACGATTCAGAACTTTTTTGTTTTCCATTAATTTTCTCTCTTAGAGTACAATCCCGCTTCCTATGGTATCAAAGAAATTGGTAAGTATTAAGGAAAATATGAATAAACCTGAATTGATTAGTGATTGATGTGTGTACTCATGTAAATGCAGTTCAATCATTTAACGTCTATCATTTTTGGTTCCCCTTTTTTTCATTATCCATTATGTTACTATACATTAATTTTATTTATATTTGATGATGTAAACTTTTAATTGATTTGGAAAAATGAAACATTTTAATTGAAATTGAATTGAATTATTTAATGCATGCGTGCCTTATAATGGGAACGGACAATTTTGTAAAGTGTTTACACGATCACAAAAGAATTGCATTCTTTCATACAATACCTCCACATTACCTTTCTTTTCCTGGTGATGCTATAGGACGTCTGACATAGCAACTCCTATGTTGGTATTGTATGGTCTATTGTTAAACGAGCGGTCAGCTCTGGTGAAGCTACATACCACTGTCTCGTGTTAACTCACTAATGATTGACAGATGATGTCACAAGATGAATGAGATCTGGAGCTTTTTTTTTAGAGCGGAGCTTAGCAGGTCTGAGAAAATTATTTTAAAGATTATTTACAAATCTATGAAACATATTTATATGTTTAAATAACAAGATATTAATTGTATGCAGCCCTGCACATTATCATGAATCAACTTATATGTGGATGTCACATGACCTTTAAGCCCAGAAGCTCCTTCAATTTTTTAAACAAATAGCGCCATCAATGTGCAACATCAGGTCCTGCGATCTCTTTTTAAAAAGCAAACAAAAAGTATGAGCTAATGCCCTTTGGTAAGTTATTAATCCTCATTACCAAATCCCTTGCAGAGGACTTAGAGCCGTCAGTCCCTTGGATGCTTACTTACAATCATATACATGCATTCTTAGCAGTCAGGTAAAACAAACCAACCAACCAATTTACAAGTACATGTAACTCTGTATATTATTATATTCTTATATATTATTACACGCTTATGTATAACGCTTAATTCATAGGCATACTTGCATATCCCTCTGCGCTTTACAGAACAGAATATAGCAGGTGTGGAAATAGTGCACTGGGTTCATATTTGGGAGATATTATAAAGTGCTAAATAGATATGTTTTCAAGTTACTTCTAAACTTTTAATTTTTTATGAAAATAACATTTATTTAACATTATGAACGGCATTTCTATTTTTTGGGCTTGTTGATTCTTTCAAAAGTGAGCTTCCTTTAAACACTTATCATTTAGTGTTGACATGCTTGTCCTACGGCACTCCGGTACAACAGGCTTGTTAAAAGCGATCATGTTCTTTCGTCAGACTACGACCCTGCTCTTTCGATTAAAAATTTCCCAAGGGACAAAACGATGTTCAATCTTTAAACAAAACGAGGACATGCTAAATTGTCTGAAATGTTAATATCTGCTACATTAATCTCAATGGATAAACAAACATACACCTGTATGTATGGCACCTGTAGTGATCGTTAGGTTACTAACCTGCAGAAAAGTGCAACTACGCCAAATATCGGGCTCATTAATTTTGGTTGAGGGAAAAAAATGAAAAGATTAATCAGAGAGTGAGCGAGAAGAGAGGTAACACACCAACACGTAAATTCAATGTGCATTCGCTTAAATTCATTTCGTTCTGCCCACTCCTGCATAGAAGGAAATTATATTCACAAAATATGGAGAGCCAAATATATGAATCCAAATAATTATGGATATCCAAGATAAGCGAAAGCTTGACTCATTTTAATTCCTTCAAATGTACAGAACTAGTTCTTGGTAAAGTCAGGAACCCTCAAAGGATATACAACGAATTAATCAGAATGAGAAGGAAAAAACGATGACAAGTGGCAATTCTCCATTCCTGCTCGACCCACCTGTAAAATAATTTCATATCATTGAAAAGTGACCGGAATTCCGACGCTACCCCTGACCTCTCACTGTTCACAGATCCATCAAATTCACCTCACTATCCTTCTCTTGACCTTCTTCCTTGCATTTAACGTTTGGGAATATTTCAGATAAGAGGACAATGACACTGGAATAGCAACACTGACTAGCTAATTTATGCATTTGTTTGTTCAGGCTTGCATATTGAGGCTCTATCTTTTATCATACAAAAGTCCTATTTCTATGAGAATAAAACGCGGAAAAGGAATTGTTTCCGCAAGGAATAAAACTCGAATCCTTGACTTGATGACTATTGAGCGTTCATCCAACCATTATCCTCACAGTCAATATCCCCTTGTATTTCCCTTTTACCCCCCCCCCCCCCTCCGATTAAAAACGAATCTTTTAACGGCTTGATATGTCATTGAACAATTATGATACATCATCGAACAATAAGCAAGGCGGTATTATTCTAACATAATGCCATGGGATACTATACGTCAGTGAACAACAATTACCAAGCCAATACGATGGTATGGTGACATGTTACCAGGGATTCCATCTATTATCATCCCATTTTTACCCCCGCCCCTTCCCGCGCCCAGAAAATCCCTTTTACCCCTCCCTCAATCCTTCTCTATCCCCCTACCCCTTCCATTCTTCATCCCTGCCTGGCTTGATACGTCAGTGAATAATTAGCAAGGCAATACGATGACATGACAACATTGACCGGGGGTACCCCTATTAACCCCATCGTCCTTTGATATGCCCCCTTCTATCTCTTTGGTATACCCCTAGTACCCCAACTGCTCCATTACCCCCCCCCCCCCCTCACCACCCTTACCCCTTCCATTTTGCATCCCCGCCTGGCTTGAGACGTCAGCAATACGATGACATGACGACAAGATACCAGGGGGTACCCCTAGCCCCTAGTAACCCCAGCATCCTGACCTATACCCGTGGTATCCCCATCTTCTTCGTTACCCCCATCTCCCTTACCCCTTCCTTTCTGCATCCCTGTCTAGCTTGATACGTCAGTGAATAATTAGCGATGACATGACGACAAGACACCAAGGGATACCCCTACCCCCCCCCCCCCCCATAGTAACCCCAGCATCCTTTGGTATACCCCTGGTATCCCCAACTGCACCATTACCCCCCATCTCTATTACCCCTTCCTTTCTGCATCCCCGTCTGGCTTGATACGTCAGTGAATAATTAGCAAGGCAATACGATGACATGACGACATGACACCAAGGGATACCATGTAAGTGGTAGAAAAGGTGAGCCCGAGGCATGGAGCGATTGATGACTGTACCTAATTGATATTTTCCCCTCCTGGGACGCACATTTGTCAGAGCTCGGAGAGTCAAGAATCTCTCCTTTTGGCCAGCTAACCGATGGTGAACGACGGTGGTCATGGTGGTGCATTGTTTTCAAGCACATGCGTTTAGAAGCTTGTAAAAGATTTGTTTTTCTTCTTCGTTTTGCTTTGTACATGTACATGTTGTTAATTACCTCCCCCTTTTCTCTTTCTTTCTTCTCTTCCTATCCCCTCCCCTCTTTTTGAATGTCTGTCCCCCCCCCCCCCCCCCCCCTCCCCCGTAGTGTATAGGTAGGGAGACATGAAACAAGCTAAGAAATTCCGAATCACCTCCACAAGAGGGCGGCATATTTAATGTCAAAATGAACTTCTGTTTTTACACACCCCTATATCTGTAAATTTCTAGTAACATTCAATTGTATGAAACAAGACAGAAGACACGGTGTATTTTATGAAGTATTATGATAACTGTTTGTGTTTCCTGCAGAGCCCTGTATAAGACAAGTAATGTTTTATCTGTTCTATTTAGTTTCTATTTAATTGGTTATAATTGCACTTGAATTATATAATTTCAGATTCTGTAAATCGACATACATCTTTGTTGAAAGAATCAATCTTATATATA
The DNA here is from genome assembly GCA_035222895.1 of Strongylocentrotus droebachiensis. Classification (NCBI taxonomy): domain Eukaryota; kingdom Metazoa; phylum Echinodermata; class Echinoidea; order Camarodonta; family Strongylocentrotidae; genus Strongylocentrotus; species Strongylocentrotus droebachiensis. The sequence continues at coordinate 86,387 of JAVYIG010004248.1, read as the reverse complement.
TTGCGTTAATCAAGTAAAACAGGAACAAAACCGAATACTTTTTTTAAAGCTCCAAACTAATAAAAACTATATAGGCAAATGTGTTATTAATGTGACGATCGGACAATATTCATCTTATCTAGATAGCTAAATTATAGAGAAGAAATATTCACCTACACTCTATATAAAGCTTGACTGCATTCACCCTCCATTCAGTTATTTAATTGTTTTTGCATACACATAGTGCGTGTATTTTTCAGTCATTTTATTTGTAAAAGCTGAATATGCACATCGAATTTATAGGTGTATGATGTTCTCCTGCAGACGCCTGTAATGAGCCGAGGATTGGAGGGTCGATTGATTAAACATGAAAGGGTATTAAGAATGTGAGTTATAGGAATGGAGCCTTTGGGCATGCTAGGAGACGTGTTTACACCGCTCACCAATTAGTTAAATCACGGGTGGCCAACCTTTTAAAGCTCGCGGACCACAGCTAACGATTGGCATAATTTGGCGGGCCATAGGTAGGTTCCCCCCCCCCCCCCCAAAAAAAAAAAAACTCATGCAATATGTGTACACCCCTGCAATTTTGCAAAAACAAACAAGCAAACAACAAAATCAGTGAAGAAAAAATCTCATTGAACGCGGTGCATGCAAAGGGAAGGGGACTATCCAGTTTACGATTAAGATTCATGAGAAAATTCAACGGCGTGAGAAAAGGGCTCTAAGTTTCAAGACAAGTATGGCATTTCAAACATATTTCTCGATTCACAACATTAATTTGTATATGTACAAACTGAAATTAACACGGCGAGTGATGTTAATACTCGGGGGGGGGGGATACTCAAAGTTGGTTTGGACGGGGGTATGCCGCTCAAGCCTCGAAACCCCTACCCATTATTAGGGGTCATTTTTCTCGAAAAAATACCCATTTTCCACAATTTTCGGGTGTTTTTCGGATGTTTTTCGAGTGTTTGCATGGCAAACGCCCGAAAATTTTGGAAATTTTGAAGAAACGGACCCATTTTTAATGGTATTTTTTGTTAGTAATGGGACCCATGTTTAGGGATTTTTTTGTGACAAAGTCACCCATTAGAGCGGCACACCTACGTATGTCCTAATATGTGAGTACCCCCCCCCCCCCCCCGAGTGTTAATATCGTTAATGTAATGTAATGAGAGGAAATTTGAGAATTTTTTTATCAACTACGTAACGATTCAATATGTGAATGATGGGAACAAATTATGGAAATAGAGATAGCTGTTTGTAAATGTTTTACCCTATTTCATCGCTGCTATGCGGGCCGCATTTCATTTATGATATATTTTTATTATCACTTCTTCAATGCTCCGCGGGCCGCACCAGAAAAGCTCGCGGGCCGCATGCGGCCCGCGGGCCGCGGGTTGGCCACCCGTGAGTTAAATGAATCCTTTGTGACGTAAGCTTGGCAGAGAAAGCCGGTAGGATAATGTTTAATGAAGGCGTACAGATGCAGAATTGTGAGAAGCATGTTGTGTAGTGTAGAAAAGGGTGACACCTTTCGATTTTATTTTCACTTGTAATTTAAAACGATACTAGAGGTTTACCTGACATATCAGCATTCTTTGTTATGTATGTCAAGCATCATCATATGCGGACTACCTGCTCCGGACCATTAACCCGGACAACTACCACGGACATCTACCTTTCTATGATGATGTAATTATAGGCAAAGCTAGAAATTTAAAATTTCCAAAATTATAAATCGTTGAACCTGAAGAGTAAATGTTTACATTCCGGGTTATCAAGTAATTATAGTTTCCGCCCTGAATACATATCCATCAACTCAACCCACGCAATCTTCGTAACTATAAGGAGGCTCGAATTCCAGCGCTTTTTAATGTCGCCTGACACGGATGTTGAAAGATGGATGGAAAACAAAGTAGTTCCTCGGGTAATGATCCGAGACTAATTACAGCGGGGAGGAGAATGTAGCCGTGTTTAATCTTTACTTGGAAATGAACGCTTGAACTATGGATGAAAATGAGGTCTGAACGCTTTGGCAGAAAGAAAATGGTGTGCAATTAATTTGGCCGCCAAGATATAAATAACAAATGATTTGATTTGGTAATAAACATCCGGGTAAACCGAAAACAACGTGAACTCAACAGCTCTACGAGTGTTGGGAATATACTCTTCTTGCTTTCGTCTTTGGATGACGTCATTTATATCCTGACATTTTGAAACGTAAAGTGAATTGGTTGCATCATCACGGCAAGACTTTTCATATTGTTTACCTTTTCTCAAAAGAAGTAACTTGGAAAAGTTTAACCAAAACTAAACGAGCATCACAACGGATGCACTAGAGCAGGCCTTCTCAACTGGCGGCGCGCGCGCCACTCGTGGCGCTTGCGGTCAGTCAGAGTGGCGCGCGGCTGTTCCAAAAAAATAATTAAAAAAAAATAATTAAAAAAAATAAAATTCAAGAAAGAAAAAATAAAAAAACTAAAAAGTTGAGCCCAAAATGTTAGCAAGCCATTTTGTTTGTTTTATTTTACTTCATTTTGACATTTTCCGTGTTTATTGCACCAAAATAACTACATATAAATTAACTTCCAGTGTAGATTTTAGCCAGGAATTGTATTAATTAATTCACATCAATATGAAATTATGATTGATGTTTTATGGAACAAAAAGGTGTTAAAATTGCGACATCTGGGCCTTAAAAAAGCCCTAAAATCCACTAGCTTCCGGGGGCTTCGCCCCCTGGACCGCACCCGCTATCGGCTCGGTCGCTACGCTCCCTCGAAACACAGTCATCAAACATACAGGTTGGCACTTCAACCTCAATAAATTTTTGTTTTGGCGCTTCTAAGAAACTAGTTGAGAAGGCCTGCACTAGAGTGGTTGCCGTGTTAGCTCTGTGTGCTACAACGACTTACCCAACTGCTTACCTGGTCACTAATTCAAGTTAAAGAAAATCGGAAGTTGTTATCACTGCTCTTCATACAATTAAGGTTTTCAACTCTGTTATTACAAGACGCGTTGAAGATCATCCCCCCCCCCCCTCAACATCGGAGAAAAAAATAAGTATTATAATAAAGTTGGCGTACGCAATCTTTCCAGGGTCAAGCTCGCTATCCATAAGGACCGGTATTCATAAGGACCGTTATTCACAAGGACCGTTATTCACAAGGACCGTTATTCACAAGGACCGTTATTCACAAGGACCATTATTCATAAGGACCGCTATCCTTAACGCGTGACAAACTGAATAGCGGTCCTTTATGAATAGCGACCCTTATAAATGGCGAGCAAACCATTACATAGACAATTTACCTCGCTATTCATAAGGATCGCCATTCAAAAGGACCACCATTCATAAGCACCGCTACCCATAACGCGCGACTGTGTGTGTGCGTGTGTGTGTGTGTGTAATCGAGTTTTTACAGACGTGTATTAATCCGATATTATTTACGTCTGGGGACCGACCTTTAACGTCACCATCCGAAAGACGTGACTCTGTCTCAAACCAGGGTCGCCTGAGCCAGTTTGTAGGCGAAGACAGAGAGCTGACTAACTCTCATCTCCCCAACGCGTGACTAAGCGACCTTTTATAAATAGCTCTCCTTATGAATAGCGAGCAGACCCCTCTTTCCGTTATCTCGTTCAATCATATGGGGCACATTCCGTTTTTTCGTGTGGTCAGGGTACGTCCGTTATGTTTTTAGCCCCCTCCCCTTTTCTGGATCTGCCGTGCTGTAGGATTAGATGAGCCACCCTCTACCATTATGATAAATTGAAATCCTATATTTTATTTACTGTTCAAGTACTTTTAAATCGAAACGCTTTCATTCAACTTAAATCAGGAGCTCTTGTAGCTCTGTAGAATATATGTGCATAGTTTCTGCGCTTAATAAATGTAATTTGATATTATTTAGCACAATCGCAAAGATTTTCTTGCAATTGACTGAAAGTCAATTGTATTGCCCTATCGTATATGCAAAGAAATCATGTTCTGGTTATGTAACACCTCGTTGCATTGTTCGCACATTTCAACAGACAACAATCAAGGCTGTTTACACTGCCTCTGTCCATTTCTTAGAAAGTCCTTGAAATCGTGTTAATTGCACACGGTAGGTTCAGACAGCAGTTAAGATAAGAATTGTTCATATCATTTGGCGTTCACCGCGTTTCAAGCTGCAACATAACATCCTTCAATCGAAGTCAGTGTTCTGCTCATTGAAAATCTAAGAGCTACACACATTCAATAAAAAGGAAAATGCAGATTTTTTTACTCTCGAGGAAGCGCCAAAACTGCCAATCGATTCGACAGAAGGGGAAATCACTACCCCGCTGACAAGTTAAAGTATTTTACAGAGTATCACGTCAAGCCAGGCTTTTTCTAAATAAGTGCCCCTTACATGAACATTAATTGTTGAATAGGTGGAGTGCCCACTCAACAAAAATAAGAAAAAACACGGTTGGAATGTTTCCTACAAACAAAGCAAAAAAAATGCCGTGAATGGAATTTTAATGGAATTGAACTTGGAGCAGCCCTGGGACAATAGGATCGATTTCTTGGTGCCCTTTCCGTGCAAATATTCCAAGGTGATTAACATCAACATGGCATCAATAATGTTTACTGTCAAGACGTTGAGGTATTTATGATTCCTCCAATTAAAAAGAAAAGAGCCAAGCAAAAATGCTTATATTTTGTGGAACCATATAACTTAACGTTATACTGAGAGGGAGGAATGACATATTATATTCGATGGGTGGTTCACTTATCCATGCAAGAGTAAAATACATGTGTTAAAAATAAGCTAATTTTCTGTGAAATAAAAAAATATAAAATCCTATCTTATCCTACGTTAACTTCATCCCCCCCCCCCCTCCAGTTTCTTTCATTCCTGCTATTTATTTTGCACTCTCCTTTCATCATCTTTCGTCCTCGTCTTTCTCTCTTTCTTCCACATTTACAATCTCTTTGTCTCTATTCTCCACTCGCTCTTCCATTCTCTGTCACTCTCCCTCTCTCTTTCTCTCCCTCGCTTTCTCTATCACACTCTGTCATACTTTCTCTCTCTCTCTCTCTGCTCCCATGCCTAATTCCAACTTCCATCTCCATTTTCGCATTCTCCACATGTTGTACTACCAACGCGACACAAGAAAAGGGAGAGGAAGACAGAATAAGAAACCGTGAAACTGGCGGAATATGTATAGAAATAATGGCTGAAGAGATGAGATGTTAACCCTGTATGCCAGCAGAGGTTTAGATGTTATTAGAGGTATGATGGCAGTAAAAGTTGTTAAGGTAATATAGTAAAAGAAGAAGTAGAGGTAATAAAAGTAGTAGAGGTAGGATGGTAGTAGAGGTAAGATAGTATAGAAGAAGTAGAAGTAATAAACGTAGTAGAGGTAGGACGATCGCAGAAGTAGTAGAGGACTTTAGTAGAAATAGTAGGTAGTATTATTAGTAGTAGAGGTAGAATGGTAGTAGAGGTTTGATAAGCTCATTTTATTGACAGCATATACAGTATAGTACATAACAGCCACTTTACAACTGTAATCCAAATACATTTAACGGTACAAGTTGTGACATTATATATTGCATTGCCATGAGAATATAATAAATTCAGAATTTTCACCAAGCTTACAGGTTACACATACACGATATAATTTGTGTTGTGTATATTATCGCATTACATTACTTTTTATGAATATTATTATGATATTCAAAATCATTGAATATCACAATTTTAGACAAATCGGTGCATTTATAATCGAATTCCGCCTGTTTAATGATCTATCATTTTAAAAGATTTTATTTACACCACTTAACATTTTCACTTGATGTTAAGGCATTATTTACAAAATTATGAATACCATAAGATATAGTTTCATTAAATTGCGATGATTAAAATTACACTGATATATATAAACAATGCTATCCCATTTTCAGGGGCACAAATCCTGTGGCATATTGAGGGCAAGAAGGGGGCAGTTTCCTCACAATTTCTTTTTAGAATAAACTTTCTTACATAAACAAATATTAGAGGTATGATGGCAGTAAAAGTTGTTAAGGTAATATAGTAAAAGAAGAAGTAGAGGTAATAAAAGTAGTAGAGGTAGGATGGTATAGTAGAGGTAAGATAGTATAGAAGAAGTAGAAGTAATAAACGTAGCAGAGGTAGGACGATCGCAGAAGTAGTAGAGGACTTTAGTAGAAATAGTAGGTAGTATTATTAGTAGTAGAGGTAGAATGGTAGTAGAGGTTTGATAAGCTCATTTTATTGACAGCATATACAGTATAGTACATAACAGCCACTTTACAACTGTAATCCAAATACATTTAACGGTACAAGTTGTGACATTATATATTGCATTGCCATGAGAATATAATAAATTCAGAATTTTCACCAAGCTTACAGGTTACACATACACGATATGTGTTGTGTATATTATCGCATTACATTACTTTTTATGAATATTATATGATATTCAAAATCATTGAATATCACAATTTTAGACAAATCGGTGCATGCATAATCAAATTCCGCCTGTTTAATGATATATCATGTTAAAAGATTTTATTTACACCACTTAACATTTTCACTTGATGTTAAGGCATTGTTTACAAATTACGAATATCATAAGATATAGTTTAATTAAATTGCGATGATTAATATTACACTGATATATCAATAATGCTATCCCATTTTCAGGGGCACAAATCCTGTGGCATATTGAGGGCAAGAAGGGGGCAGTTTCCTCACAATTTCTTTTTAGAATAAACTTTCTTACATAAACAAATATTCTTCGTTTGTGGGTCAGGGGAATTGTTGAGTTCCTAAAATCAGATTCCAGTGTAACTAACTTGACACCTGCAGAAAGAAAAAAATAAAGAAAGTGTAAATATTCCATAAAATGGAAATCAGTGATTCCTGTAAGAATAGAAAATTTAGTAGTCACAGGTTAACAAGTCATAAATATAAGTGGAAGGGACAGAATGGGAATAATTCAATCTGATACACAGGATTCAGAATAGCAAATATTCATACAAGCAATCTAAATATGGACAATGAGCTTTCTAGGGAAATAGTGGAATAAACACTTCATTGAATTTTATATTTTAAGGTGTTTGAAGAAAAAAAATACATTTTTATCAAGCATGAATATCAGGAATTATCGTAAAGGGGAGATGAATTAGGCAAATGAGTCTGATGTATTATCTTAATGTTATCCTACAAGCAAGCAAGCAGTGGCGTAATGATGAAAAATGTTTTTTTTTTTTTTTTTTTTTTTTTTGGGGGGGGGGGGGCTTAAACAAAATCCGCATGACCACCACTCTTACATGTTACATGCAGGCCCCGCAGAACGTTTTTCAAAGAGGGGGGGGGGGGCTAAAGTATTTACGATCAGGTAGAGCAAAGCAAGTGGAGCGTAAATTGACGTAGGGTCCAAGGGCAAAGCCCCCTGCGGGGGTCAAGGGGCCGAGCCCCATGGAGCTCAGGGGTTTTAGGCATTTTATCACGGTCATATGAACAGTCAGGGGCGTCTTAGGTCCCCTGGTAGGGTCCAGGGGGCGGAGCCCCGGAAGCTCAAGGCTTTTAGACATATTTGTTCAAGGTCAGATCACTCAGATGAGCAAATTTTGCCTTTGTGACACTGGCAGGTCACTAATTGGAGTGGGGTCCAGGGGGCAGAGGCCCAGTAGCTCAGGGTTTTTAGGCATCAAATTACGATCAGATGAGCGCACCAAGGCCCGCCATAGGGGCCTTGGCGGGTCCGGGGCAGAGCTCCCCGGAAGCTCAGGGGCTTTAGGCATTTAATTACCTTCAGATGAGCATCTACGGACCCGCCTCAGGGCCCTGGTGGGGTCAAAGGGTGGAGCCCCCTGAAGCTCAGGTAAAAATCATGCGATTTCAGCAACATTTGTAAATCACTGGTATCGAATTAGAAATAAACTACGTTTGAATTTTATTTGGGGGTCAACTGCCCCCCCCCCCCCCCAAGCCCCCCTCCCCTCCCCTCCCCACATCAGTACGCCAGTGCAAGCAAGGCCATATCAGAGAAAGATAATCTGATATGCAGTATTCACACGAGCAAATAAGATAGATGAAATAACGACATTTAAACAAAAATAAACAGAAAATGAGAGAGCGAGTGCGCGCTAGAAAGACAAAGATTTGTTGGTGATGCACAGTGTTCAAACCAAGACATTTAGAATAAAATAGGAATATAAAGAAGAAATAAGGAAGAGAAAAGACAAATTCTGGCTTTGAATCTGGTATACGGTATTGAAGTAAGCAATGTGAATATGATAAGTCATAGTTATTGACACTTATACGTGAAATATTGATTACTATAAATGAATCTCATATACTGTAGTCAACAAAAGGTTCTATATTTCCAATAGTGTCTGCTTCGAGCCATAAGGGCATAGGCTATATACTACACAGAGTTAAAACCCATTTGGCTCCAAATAGAGAGTAGAATGAATATAACATGGGGGATTATTCTTCTTGCTGTGAACCTTTTGAAGTGTGAAAACAGGCTTACATACTTATACACATTATTATATAGAAATTGTGAAATCATATATATTCAACATATCTTTCAGTATTTAAGCAAGCATAATAATGTAAAAAAACATAATAAGTGACTTCAGAATTCTTGTTTTGAATCTGATACGTAAATCAAACAAGTGCATATTGTCTACAGAGAGAAGAATTGCTATAATTGATATCATTTCAATAAGTAAACACCTTTCTAGCTTTTAAATGATACAATTGAATTACAAACAGAAGTCGAAACGGGAAACTGGTAAAACAGATACCACACAAGGGGTGAATAGGAGGAAAAAACTCGAACAATGTTTTACGAGAAAAAAAAAGACCCAGCATCCATGCAAAACCCTTTTCATTTTCAAATCAATGTTGGATCATTTAAATGAAAAGGATCTATATCATGCTTGAGTGAAAAAGAGTGTCAGGAGTGACATTTCGAATGTTTGGAGCAACAAGGATGTTGAGTCAGGGTGAACGCCCTTTGTGGCTCCAAACGGACACTTAGCTCTTTGCACGATAACAACTTAAGGGCAGTAGACCGGTCTTTTTTAAAACATATTCAAATGTATGGATGTTCCTTTCCCAGGGACCGAGTGACGAATTATTCCATTAACCTGTTATTAATGAATGAACTGCAATACTCGGAAAACAGTTTGCATACATTATTTGTTGCTATGGCGGGCAAGCCTCTGACAAACTTATGGGTTGTCAAGAACACCCTTTGTTAAAAAAGTATGCAAATAATTTGAAAATGTTGGTAAACCGGTCTCTAAGCTAGTTTCGCAAAATCATCTGAAGGGCAATTTCAACACCCTATTATGTATGCCGTAGAAACCGTGTTTGGATGTCGTAATACATCATTATAATGTTAGCACATTTGTCAAATGATCAACTGTAGGTAAGTGTAATAGCCTTGTACGTCAGCTATTAAAAAGTGCGAACATTATAGGTGATGCACAAATTAAGCTTTAAGCGAGTTCGTAATTAGGATTTGCACATGTGCAGATAAAGGTCATTCGTTCCCAAATTGTAAAACCATTGAGAAGAATACTCGAATCGTGCTCATGAAAGTTACGTAATCAGTATTCATTTATGCACCGACAGTACATTTATCTGATACACAGGTGGAAGTATTCTTCTCAAGAGGCAAACAAAAGGTTTTCATGAAGCACCTCCATCACTTCGGTAGTGATTATTCTAAAATGCACAAGTGGGACGTATCCATCGTGTAAAAGATCTGTGGATATGTTGGGGTCATGCGTTCCGAACCTATTTACGAACTGACTTATTGCAGTAGGCCATTTTTGCAATACATTGTATAACCAAATTGAATGCATACGTCTTTGTGAAGTGCCTCAATACAAATGTTTCATTCACCTGTAATGAATAATTGTATTTCAAAAGTCAGAATTCAAAATGCATATATTATGTGTTGCTAGGTAGGGCAAGCCCCCTGATGATGGAAATGATTTTTATCGAGGCACTTCACAGAGAAGCATGTATTATATTTGGTTACATTACCAAAATTGTCTATTGTCTTAGGTTGATTTTATCGAAAGTAGTTGCAGTTGTATTTCCTATTCATCCCCATTTTAAGATACATCATCGAAACAACTAAATTTACATTCAGAATATCATAAATATAGCGGAAAAATTAAAACTTACTACTTTGAATCTGATAGAGTATTCAAATAAGTAATTCTAGATTTAAATTACCATAATAAGAAGAGCGAAATAAACATGTATATTGAGAGATTCTTATCGAACCATGTGGAAGATGTAAAGATGTCTTGAGCAAAAGCTGAATACATAATAATTTTTTTAAATAACATGGCAAGAAAACTCTTACAAATCAAAATATTTATACAAATAAAAAATATTCCATGGTATCTCTGGTGGCACGGCAATCATAAAAACCTATGCTAAGCCCTACACACACACAAAAAAAAAACAAAAAAAACTAAACCCGACTGGGCGTGCCGTTCTCCCACAATTTAAGGGGCAGGGCCCGGTGGGCTCATCATTCACAGGTCACCATCTCCCAGCCAGGTATTTGCCTACACTAAATACCATGACCACCAGAAAAAAGAAATATCCACAAGAGAATCGGTTTCGCTGGTCTGCTGTCCATTAAACAAGATTTCCAGGAAAAGTTGATATTAGGGCTGAATCCATAGTTTCCTTCTCCGTGAAGAGTATGATTCTTGTCCGAGGAATGGGCACAGTGTATATGACCACAATATGTAGATCTGATTGTTCTTTAATACTCAAGATGCCACACCCAATGAGACAGCTCGATGGATAGATGGAAGGAATAATGGTGGTAACATTTGTCGAGTGGTGCATCATACCTCCTGTGACTCAAGGGAACATTGTTTTCAATCCTAAGCAGTAGGGAAGTATTGTTCTGCAGCCCATAATAACGATGTCGTCCTTATACTTCATCAACAAGTGATGTATGCTCCATGAGAAGCTAGATCCGTGTAGATGGTGATGGTAGAGATATTATGAAAGACCAGTTGTCTTTATTTAGCTCAGAATGTAGACACGCTGTTGCTGTTCCTTGGGCAATACCCAACATGTGCCAAAGACCCATGTTTCAGTTAACCTGTTGACGACTGAATTCTCCAGTTCCCATAGGCTTAATACACGATACCACACGGTTCCAGCCGGTAATGGGTTAAGGAGACATCGAAGCTGATGACGTATGTCATTCTTTCCTAACTCTGACTATCAGTATACAAACGACACATGATACTTTCTACATCATAAATATTTAGAATATACAAAATGACATTAAATGCTGCGGTGAATTTGCTATTCAGAACTCTACAAGCAAATCTAAATCTAACATAATTATTAAGAAACAGTATTATTGCAGACCCTCTTCTTTTTTATATTCATCATAAATAAAACATGAAAAGTATCTGCATCATGTTTAGGTGAAAAAAAATCTATATCTGATAAGTTGAGATTACAACACAGACAAATAATACTTCTTGTTTTGAATCTGAATTATAGCAAATTAATTTAAGTATGATAAGTTGTCTTTACCAACAAAATAGAAAGGGTTGCATAATCCCTGTTAAGAAGTGTATATACGGCATCAAATAGGAATACAATTTGGAACCCTGGATTAATGCAGCCCCTTTTCATTTTTCTAAATTCATAATGAATATAAGAAATGAATAGGATTCGCATCATTCCAAGGTTCAACAACAAACTTGCGAAAATGTTCATCGAATTGGTATTCCTATTTCTCTCCCATTTCACAATAAATCAGTCAAACAAGCAAACTTAGATTTGATGAGTGACATTTATCATTAAGAGAAATAGGAACAAGAATGATTGATTATCTGCATTATTCGATGCAGTTCCTTTTCATTTTCTATTCATAATGAATACAATGAAAAGGACCTACATCGTTTCTTGGTAAAACATGATTTTTCAATTCTTGTTCCCATTCTACTTATCCTACAATATACAAACAGTAAAATTAGAGTTGTAAAGTCATAGTTTTTAAAAATGGTAACAAAGCAGGAGGAAACTTTTACTTTGCAATCTGATACATAATATTTTTTTTTTTTTAAAGAATGAAAGTCTCCCGAAATCAACTAAACGGCAATTTCAATACCCTATTAAAAGGCATATAGATATTATGTTAAGATTATATCATGTCTTTGTAATGATCACTTTATTCAAATACTACAAAAAACGATATTGAAAGTACCTCAAGTTGATTTCTTGAAAGCCTTCGCAATAGTGTTATGAGCATAACTAAATGTGATAACTCATAATTACAAATGAAAAGATAGATAGAAAAAGAGAAGGATGTACCTCCTGTTAAGAATGAGTTGTTTCCACTCTTCAAACAAATAAACACTTATACAATTATACATAAAGAGGGGGTTCTTGTTGTAAAAACTGAGTAAATAAGAGCAAAAATTGGATCAATTTACAAAATATTAATTCTCAGGAATTCTCAGCGGCCCCTTTTCATTGTACAAACATTGTACAAAGGAAACTAAATGAATTTGATTTACTGAATGATAGGGTGAATAGGAACAAAAAATTTCTTTTTACAGCACCCCATCCCCGAAAAGAATTCCCTGTTTTTGATAATCCAGACCCTTTCCATTTTCGTATACAAAACTAAATAAATGGAAAGTGACAGGTATACCTGATTTTTGTGTATGGAAAATCTGTTAACATTTGTTATCCTATTCAACCTAATAACCATAATATCCACACAATCACATCTAGATTTGAAATATATCATGAATATAAAGAAAAAAGAGGAATCCCTTTTACAGCTCTTAATAAGATAAACACTGTTGATACATACAATCTAGATGAAGCACAATTGCAAGGACCTTTTAAAAATCAACCTAAGGCAATTGCAATAGCCCATCCATCACCTTTAGGAAATGCATGCGCATTGAAATGTTATGTTACGGAATCCAAACATGCTATGATAGGCAATATAGTATTGGATTGCACTGAGATGCTTTCGTGAAGTCTTTGCAACAGTGCTTTCTAAGATATCGTAATAAACTTGAGGGATTAAATTATTCTACAAAGCCTAGAAACAAGATTGGACTTTCATCAATAACAAGGTCTGACTATCTTCACTAGCATGGTGGGACCATCTTAAAAGGCAGTCCAGAGTGAACAACATCTTAAAAATCACATAACATAATTCATAAACATCTTAAAAATAACATTTAAAAATATAAAAAATTCCTATGCATACATAAAACAATGAGTAAATAATACCTCTGGTGGTCACATAATCCAAGGAAACCTATGCTAAGCCCTACCAGAATTAAAAAAAAAAAAAAAAAAAAAACGAAACTAAAACCTGACTGGGCGTGCCGTTCTCCCACAATTTAAGGGACAGTGCCCCGTAGGCTCATTATTCACAGGTCACCATCTCCCAGCCAGGAACATTGCCTACACTTCACTCGAGCCATGACCACCAGAACATAAATATAATCACAAGAAACTTAATATCCATAACAAATTAATTCACTAAAATCAAACTGATAGCAGGTGACAATCATTAAGAGTACAATGAAATCATTGTTTGCATGCATCAGGGTAGAAGGAGAGTGTAGTGAATATATCAACATCAGACGGGGAGTCAGACAGGGTTGTGTTATGTCGCCAGACCTGTTCAATATGTATAGTGAAATCATTCTAAGAGAATTGGAAGATGAAAATGGGATACAAGTGGGTGGTCATTCAATCACAAATATTAGATATGCTGATGACACTGTTTTATTTTCTGAATCAGAGAAAGATCTCCAAAGACTCCTGAATGTAGTTGTAAAAGAAAGTGAGAGAATGGGACTAGGGATCAACTATACCAAGACAAAGTGCCTGGTGGTATCCAAGAAAAACAGTCCAAAATGTAACTTGAAACTGAAAGAACAGACTATTAAACAAGTCTCCTCATTTAACTACCTCGGCAGCATGATTACCGAGGATGCCAGATGCGAGACAGAGATCAAGAGAAGGATAGCTCTCGCTAAATCTGCATTTTCAAAGTTAGGCAAAATTCTGACAAATCGAACAATGTGTATGAGGACCAGAATAAGGATATTGAATTGTTACATCTACCCAGTACTTATGTATGGTAGTGAAACATGGACTTTAGCCTCTGATACTAAAAAGCGTTTGGAAAGTTGCGAAATGTGGTTTCTAAGAAGAATGATGAAAATCCCCTGGACTGACAAAGTTAGTAATGAGGAAGTTCTTACACGAGCTGGAGTGCAAAGGAAAATGATACGTGAGATGTTGATTAGGCAGTTGAAGTTCATGGGTCACATTACACGTAAAGAAGGCCTAGAGAACCTTGCTTTGACAGGGAAAATTGTGGGAAGAAGGAGTAGGGGAAGAAGGAGGATACTTTGGATGGATAGTCTGCAGAAATTGTTGGAAGAGAGAGGAGTGAAAGAATTGGGAGTGGTACTAATACAGAAGGCTAGGAGCCGAGGGTTGTGGAACAGCATGATCGCCAAAGTCAAACGATATGGCACTTAGAGAGAGAGAGAGAGAAATCATTGAAAGTGACAATCATTAATTAGTACAATAATATAATAAGGAAATATATCGATTCTTGAAATGAATCGTTATGTAATACTATAAAACAAAATCTACATTTACAGATGTAACAATAAAAGTAATAATAAACTTTCTTGTTTTGAATCCGGTATAGCCTGGAAGAGGAACAGAAATGTGAACATTTTTTGTATGTGAAAAAAATCCAGGTAAAGTTGATATCAAGGCCAACACTTCATAATGACTCCAGTTAAAGTAGCAACATATGACTATGATCAAGTTTTTTTTTTCTTCAGGTGCCGTGCTGCTTCAAGAATAGGAGCTACATTGGCTTATACCGTTTTACAATTCAAAACATCAGTTTTTAAGTATTCAAGATGGAAGTTAAATGACTGAAAATTTTCAATAGAAAAATGAAAGTAGCATGAATCTGAATCAAGCTGAATGGTACGTTAAAGCCCAACTGCATTACTTGTAGCTACTTAGGCCTTTTATATAGCAAACAATGCCTAATCGGCGACCATTGGTCCCCCAAGATCCCCTTTTTCTTATATTACTTGAGAGCTGATTTGATGAGATAACCACCTGTCAATGACCATGCAGGCAGGTCTAATCACTCCTGGCCAAACAAGTGCAGATAGGCTTTAAAGATTAATGTTGAGTATGTTAAGCTACTAATTTGCCAATAACCTTGCATTATTTCTATATTTAACTTCCACTTGAGACCTCTTTAGATTTTCCTGTAAATCTTTATGTGACTCTAATTTCAACAAAAAAGGGTGTAGCTCTTGCATGAGAAATGATTCAGTAAAGCAGTAATCAAATCTGTTAAGTATTCAACCATAACAAATACGAGTATTTCAGTAATGATGTAGTTAGATAAAGTACTTTATTAACCAAGATCATTTGGAGTTGCAAGCCAGAATTTGATTGTTAGAAGATTAGGAAGAGGATGTAAAAAGTTTGATTTTGTGAAAATCCCTGCTGCAATGGAGAGAAGGGTACAGCAATGAGTACATCGACAGAGCCTGGCTATTTCGATGTTATTAAAATACTGAGGAGTAGAGTACTTCAACAGTAAACGAGAAGGAGAGGGAATATCATCTTTGTAATATTGCCTTGAATCTGATCAACTGATTGTCCATTGATATGGTATAAAAGTTGAAACGAGCGCCAATTATTACTTTGGCCCAATCAGGCATTATCGTGAAATAGGAAACCACTATTCTTTTCCTTCTTCTGCAAATTAATCTGCCTACTTCAATACTGAAGATTCTTGCATACGCCGTTTATACTCGGCCTGATTGGGGTGTGTAGGTGGACCACTGCACCTGGGTTCCCCTACTCTTATACGAATAGTGCAGTGGGTTCCTGAGGTGCAAGGGTGGTGACTCTCCTGTACACGGGGCTTCCATTTAACGTCCTATCTGAGGGACGGAGTGTTTTTTCACTTAACATAGCATGCGTCTATGAAACAAGGGGAGGGGCACGTTAACACACAACGCAGGCTTCAGTCATCCGCCTGGGTGAGATTCGAACCCAAGATCTTTGGTCCGACAGGCAGACGCTTTACCGACTATTAAAGCCAACTCGCCTCCTATATTCGCTCCACATAGTAGCGTTCCATTGGATCATACGCAAAGGTGTTCTTTACCCCCACCCCATAGACCCATAGACCAACCTGTGGTTGCCAAATCCACGATATAGCCCTTAATCACATACGACTTGCCTTTTAGAGCCTGAATTATTTAACGTCATTGCTATATGTGAGCCAATAAATTTGAAGCGAGCAGGGTTTCAAATTACAGATTTGACTTTGTAATACTCGGAAACAAAGTCTCTTTTTAGAACCCTAAGATTAATGGCCAATATGATGAATGCACATGAATATGAAAAACCTGCTGTGGTGAGATACAGAATACCACACAGGACTAATTTGTACTCACGTAGGTGTTTTCAGCACTCTCCACCACCTTCTAAGGCCAAGGTTGTCTTCCTCCTACAACGCCGATACTCCTTGGGTAAACTCAACACAGTTCCAAATGTACTGGCTCTGCTGCATGGGATTATATTATGGCACATGTGATATAACACAAAGCAAGATGACGATGATGAATTTACATACAGAGCAAAGCTGAATAATAATCTCAAAGCATCTTGTCTAGGACAGAAAATAGCAAAAGCTAAGTATCAATCACAAAGCGTCTTGTCTGGGACAGAAAACTAGCAGAGACTAAAGGAATTTTCGCTTGTCACTTTTCACGTAACCTCAAATTCAATATTCGCGCGATATCCTTCGGCGTTTTCTTTGAATGATCAATCACGTGGTTTGGGAAAGCGAACCGAACACATTGGACATTTACCCACACGCATTGTTATACTCTTCAAGCGTGCAAAACGTCTAAAACGAGCTACCATTGTGCTCTAAATATGTCGTTTCTAAAGATGACATTCCAATCAGCCTCCATTGAGATCAGGGTTCATAATAAGATCCAATCTGCGCATCAGCAGATAAAGGTCTATTGTCAAAATTCTCAAAAACACTGGTCACGTGCTTATGAGGGCCAGGTCATGCAACAAGATCATAGTCCACGTTACACTGGTGGAGTGATTATTCTAACTATGTGTATTATGTGCTCATTACAAGGCTCTTTATTATTCGTTAGACCAGGCGCGGAGTCACGGAGTAACTATATAGGCGTTGTGGCGTGCGCCTGTAATCCAGCTAACAGTGGAAGTTACAAACTGATTCAGCCGAGGACACAGGTTCGAAACTGAGTCACGTCTTTCGGATGGTGACGTTAGAAGTCGATCCCCAGACGTCAATAATCATATCTGATTGATGATACACGTCTGTAAAAACCCAAATTCACACACACACGAGTCACGGGGTAATTTTACCTGTTTTAATTTTAAAAAACTAAAGCGCCTCCTCCCCCCCCCCCCCCCCTGGCAAAAGATTTAAGCAATCAATACATTTTTGTTTCCTTTTGTTTCGCCCCCATAACAATAAGTGTTCCGACTGCTTATTCATCGGCTGCATGATTCGCTGCTTAATAATTCCTCACAAATTGAACCCCACCCCCCCCCCATTACTCAAGTTCAAGGAATAAGTCGTCACTAGGTCCATAGAAAAGAAACATTCATAAATTTGAATATGCTAGCAACCGGTCTATTTGACCATTTCTCATCATTGTTAGACCTCGACCCCAACAATCACGGTCCATGACACATTTATAACGTTATACTCCTCCTGGAAACGAACGTTATCTTTGGAATAAACCCGCATCTACAATGTTGCCATTTATGATTATAGAATACATCCGGCTTCTTCTAAATTTCCCCGTTTAAGTGCCCCTTTTGAAACGCAGGAAGATAAATATTTTGGATGTTTCATTTTGAATCGACCGCCCCTAGACGATAATACGAGATAACTCGCTCACTCTGGCTCGCATCCATTTTTTGTCAAAAATGATGTCGGTCTAAATGCCATCCCCCTCGGGGCTCAGGGCGTAATTGCAACATGACTAAATGTTGACCTAGTTGACGAGGAAAAAAAAACAGGTCAATAAATACATAAATAGATGAAGTATACGGCTTTCGCCGTGTCCGCAAGAGAATTGACATAGTTAGAGAGATGCTCGTGTTGCGAGGAGTAAGGGTGTTGTTTTTATTCCCTCATACCTCGGGGCTTCATGTAAAATAAATGGACCGTTGGTCGAGACATCATCATACCTTATAAGTAGAAAGGTCCTAAGAGTGTTATTGATAAGGTCATACCAACCTATGATTTGAAACGCTATCCCCTGTCATCATGGCGGTTTAATCGAGGGCGTGAGCCCCCTTCCGATTTTCACCAAACCGTACACAACGCCCCTCTTGTGATAAAAATAGTGATTCCCCTAAGGTGCACATTGTCTTTACGTGTTCCACTGAGCATGAAGTGGTCTTCACCCTACTTCTGTTTTCCTCGTGTTTTTTTTTTTTCCGGGGGGGGGGGGGGGGGGGATTGGTAGTGCCCAATTCTTCAGCAAACACAAGTACACAAGAATAATTGCGTTATTTTCTGTGCCACATTTCCCCAAATATCGCTTTGACCAATGGTGAACATTGATGTTTAAAAGGGGCGTTGCTAGTGAGAGCTTGGAGTGCCATGCCAATAATATAATTCTGCGTGAAGAAATATCCATACTACTTCAAATAAGTTATACTTTATCATGATATCTAGAGCTTTCATTAACATTCTTTCAACATAGTTAAAGGGTTTATGATTGAATCATATTATTGTTAAATTTCCTTGCCTCCCTTTCTGAATCTATTGAGGCCTAAAAACGCTGTCGAGTGTTTTTTTTTTCTTCATCTTTCGCTGGGTAATTATGTTGTCAAGTCTTATGATGAAACACTTATCCTGCTTATGTATCAAAGGCAATGGGTTGATAAGTGAATGTAGCGTAGATAGAACGTAATTAGGCAATTTTCGCAAACTCATTGGGGAATTACAATCTGCGGTTCGTGTGCAAAATCGAGAAGATACTATAGTAACAGTTGGATGACCGCTGAGGCCCTGAAATCTAGAACGGGTTTTGGCCAAATCTACGGGCGTTCTCAAAGACGCCCCAAGTGAATCAAGTGCCTCGATACAAACTATTTCATTCACCTGATAATAATAATAGTATTTAAATAGACAGAATCCAATCTGCATACATTAGTTGTTGCCACACTTAATACATGCAGTTTGCATTCTGACTATTGCGAATCCTAGACAGGTGAATGAAATATTTTGTATTGAGGAAGTTCACAAAGACGTATGTATTAAATTTGATTACATTACGAAAATGGCCTATTCCCTTCCACGCAATACAGTACAGACGGGACTACACGACTAGCACAACTTGTCTCGACCAAGCCACTGACAAAACGGCTTTTTATCAAATTTCAACAATTTATCATCAAGTTTTAAAACAATTCATGTTATATCCATATTCATGTTGTTATTGTTCAGAAACAATAATCGGAAGAAAAAAACTCACCGAAGAGTCATTCGTGTCAGGGGCGGATCTAGGGGGGTTAGGAGGTTTAATCCCCCCCCCCTTGGGCTGGCCAAGGTGCTTTCTACACAAATTTTAGTGCTCCCTACCCCCAACTAAGCGAAATATTGGTCGGCGCGATTTTTCAAATGTCAACCTTAACTCCCCCCCCCCCCCCCCCCCGCCCACGCCATAGAGAAAAGCTAGATCCGCCCATTACAATTCGTCATCCTTCGTTATTAGACGACGAAATTATCATCACCATCTTTAGTACAAGCTCGCTGATTGGCTGTTTATTCACTTGGGGCGTCATTGAGAACGCCCGTAAATTTGGTCAAAACCCGTTCTGGATTTCAGTCCCTCAGCGATCACCCTGCTGTTACTATAGCAGCTTCTCGATTTTGCACACGAACCGCAGATTCTCTGTCCGCAATGAGCTTGCGTAATACCCCTAATGTTTGTCGAACTGGCAACAACTAATGTATGCAGTTTGGATTCTGTCTATTGAAATACTATTATCCTTATCAGGTGAATGAAATATTTTGTATCGAGGCACTTCACAAAGACGTATGCATTAAATTTGGTTACATTACGAAAATTGCCTAATGGCATTGCACATGCAATACCTCCGTAGAGATACGTACGCATTCACCGAAAAGCGAAACCACGAATTGTATCGAGGACGGTCTGTGTGCGACGGCCGTAAACCTGAGTGCTCTGCTACCGCGAAGGTCTGTAAGTTGCTGAGCGAAAACTCGCTATTATCTAGAGCTCAGGGAATTACCTCTACTCGTAAACGACATCTTCAAGGATACCATACCTAAATATTTATGAAATTCCCGGCATTCACATGATCCACTTGCTTCTATCGGTGAGGCATGTACATGTATGTAAGATCAGCATGGATGGAGGAAAAGACATGTTAGAAACACACACAAGAGAAAGAAAAAAAATAGTGTGAAATAAGAGAAGAGAAGAGAGACAGAGACTTGAGAGAGAGACAGAGAGAGAGAGAGACAGAGAGAGAGAGAGAGAGAGAGAGAGAGAGAAGAGAGAGAAAGAGAGTGAACGAATACGTGCTCTATACAATAAATGTTTAGACCTTGATTAAAATACTACTGTGAAATGTTCAATGTGAATATGAAACGAAAGCTTAAACATTATTTCTGCTAAAACGGAAATGAAGAAATTTGATGTGTCCGCAAAGCGATCAATGTTGGCGTCATGTGATAGCACACCACAATCTTGTCGGGTTCAGATAGAGCGTTTTTTGTAAAAAAAGATGATAAACATCAGTCACAAAATACATGCTTTAAGGAAATAAGATATTATGTGACTGCTAGAATCTTACCAGGTTCATGTACTTAAGGAATGAGCACTGTCAACCTCACGATCAGTGTGTAACTACAAACCAAGTGAAATTTTGAATGTCAGATGAGATGTTTTAAAACGATTTAAAATCACAATCTTTGTCTCAATTTCTTTACGCTGATATCCCATTTATTCAAGTAATTCGCCTTCTCTTTCTAATCTAATGTTACCTCAATTTGTTCCTTGATTTATAACTACTCAATATCTCTAAGTATTATCTTTTATCATGCTTAAAGGGAAATCCTGGATTTAGCTCATGATGCAATCATAATTATGAACTTTAGGTCAGTCAGGAATCCCATGACTTTTACATGCCGATTGCCTGTCTGATTATCAAGATATTTATGATTGGAATTCGAAATTTCAAAAACCATATTCCCAACGGTTTTTATAACCCAACAGCATATATATTTTTACTTTTTTTGAGGCACTTCATGATCATTTTGAAGCGCAGTTTTAGAAGGATTTCAATATTGCACCAAACCACAGACATTGATAACACGTAGGGCCATGCATCTCAGATTTGTAAAACAGGAAACATTGTTAAACAATGCCTTTAAAACACAATTATATCGTCTGTTCAACTCATATTTAATACAGAGTTATTGCTCTTCTGGCTCTGAACAGATTATATTTTCATGAATTAAGACCTTAGCTCCACTCCACCCATCTCAACGCCTGTTTCATTCATAAACAGTTTACCGATGCTTTCTCTCATCACGATCCATCATCTAGGCCCTTCTTGCGCGTCTAGAGGTCAATGGACGAAGACACAAGTCATGATCACTTTGATGACTGATGAGAGCTTCATCACCTAAACAGGAGAAGGAGTAAATGAAATGTTATTCCAAGTCTATGTTGTCATATTATGTTCTTGCTAATATATGAGTAGTACGGCTGCTATACATAGTCTTTAAAATTGAGCATCACAATCAAGTTAACTGCCGCTGAGGTTGTTAATAAATCATCATAATCATGCTAGAAGTTTATAGTACTTATTAATAGTCTGGAGAGAAAATATAACACACTCTTTCATTCTTGATCTTTTCTTTAAAATAAACAAGGTTGTTGTGGCGCGCTGTTCGTGACGACTCCTCAAGGAAAAGGTAATTTTGTATTGAAGATTTGACACCATTGTACAAAGGACAGTCGGATTCGATTCAAACTGCCTTCTCTTCATTAACTATTCCCCTGGCTTTATTCTTGTGCCAATTTCAGAAGAACGAAGTCGAACTATTGGACTAGTATATCATGGAGGGAGATTTGGGCAAGACTTCACGGGTGTATCGCATTTCGCTGTGGAGTTATTGAACCCGGGTACTTACGAGTTGAACCCCCAGTCGGACGTTTATGAATTTATTTCGTTTCTCTTTTTTTCTTCTTCTTTTATTGGAATATGGTAGGTGATTGGGGTTCGGATATACCTGCCAGCTTCATTTTATGAAGTCTGAAACTTGATCGGGGCGAGAAGAAGGAAGAGTTGGGTTCTCTGTAACTCGGGGGAGTAATAGTTCTCGCTTTATGGCCTACCATCGTCATTTAATGAGACCTCGGAAGTATTTCTCTGTGTGTTAATGTCACTCTAATGTCACATAACGTTCCGTTTGCCTTGATTGTAAATAGTTTTGTATGAGGCAATCAGAGGCACTTAAGCTTATAATGACATTGAAGGAGATATATAAAGTTATCTTTAGACTAAAGCCTTCTCTAGGGGCATCATTAGTCAATGCTAGATTGGTATTTGATGTTTAAGATGACTTGTGTATCATGATATGGTCTGCGTAGTGTATCAACATTATTTTATACGACAAAGTATTATGTACTCATGATGAGAACAGCGATCCTCAAGCATGTAGCTTATGAGTTGGAAGGTATGGCTGAGAGACATCGCAATGTATGGATATCAAATGATAATAAATTCAGAAGGCCGGCTTTGAGAGATAAAGACAGAAAAGCAGGACAAAAGAGAGATAGACGGAGTGTGAAACGGACGATATTGAGGGAAACATGGGAGAGGGATTGCAGTGTGTAAGAGAGAGAGAGAGAGAGAGAGAGAGAGAGAGAGAGAGAGAGAGAGAATAAGTAAAAAGTATTGAAGGAGAGACAGAGGGGAGACAGACCGACAGACAGAGATAGAGAGAGAGAGTGAGGGGGATAGAGATAGAAGGTCGGATGGATGCGAGAAAGGTATGATTTCGTGATCAGATAATCAAATCATCATGATCAGGACTGGAGAAAGTTGACAGGAACAGATATATAGTAAAATAGATACAGAGAGAGAGACAAAGGACAGACAGAGACAGACAGAGACAGAGACAGACAGACAGCCAGAGAGAGACAGACAGACATACATACATACAGACAGAGTCAGATATGATGGTCGGCTATGACATGAGAAAGGAAGGTTAAGTCCACGTCTGGCATGGTTTCACGAATCATATAATTTAATCATAATTATACGGTGTAAGAGAGAGGATTATAGAGAGATAGAGATAAAGATATAGAGGAAGATATACAGTAAGAGAGAGAAAGAAGAGAGAGCGAGGTATAGAGAGAGACAGAGAGAGAGAGAGAGAGAGAGAGAGGGAGAGAGAGAGAGAGGAAGCTAGAAGGTCGGCTACGATGTGAGAAAGGGAGGTTAAGTGTACGTCTGGCATGGTATCATGAATCGGATAATCTAATGATTCACATTGTGCCTACCTAGCCTGGGACTACAGGTGTCCTCAGAAAGGTGACTCTATCGCTTCTTCTCTGCTTTCATTGTCCTCGATGTCAGCATGCATGTGGACCAAGAATCCATATCAAGGGGGAGGGGTTCTCCCCTCCCCTCTGTTTAATGTGGTTACAGCACTTTTCGTAATAGGTGTTTGTTTTAGATGATATCAATGTAGGGTAGCAATAGTTTGATTGGTTTGATTATGAAACATTACTATGCATATAACTATCGTCGCGAATCATTCCTAGTTGCATCTTACCGCCAGGCAGCACATCAAAGTGAAGTCTTCCCCCCTCATTCATCAACCCTCCACCTAACCACTGCGGGGCAACAGGGCAACCTTACTTCCTCGGATAGTGCGTCTAGAACAGCGCTGCATGGTCTACCTCCTCCCCCCCCCTTGTCGCACCTTTCCAGGGTTTCAACAGAGCCACCTTTCACCGCGAGGCATACAGCGCATCAAACCAATGGCGTAGCATGGTATGGACCAAGCTTTTGAGGGGTTTTAACGGGGCAAGTGTCACAGGAAAAACGATCTAACTTGTTTGATACAATGCGAGATAGCAATGCCTAACCACCTTTCCTCACCTGGAAGTACGTCTAAGGGGGTGTCCCTACCCCCTTTACCCCATCCGAGGTTTCACCCTGGCCACCTTTCCTCGCCTGACAGTACATCTAAGGGGGTGTCCCTACCCCTTTCCCCCATCCGACGTTCCACCCTGATCACCTTTACTTGCCTGAAAGTACGTCTAGGGGGTGTCCCTACCCCCTTTCCCCCATCTGAGGTTTTCTCCTGGCCACCTTTCCTCGCCTGACAGTACGTCTAAGGTCGGAAGGTAAACACATTATAGTGGTTGACGAGTAAACGAGAGAACCACGGCGTTTACTGATGAACAGAACAAGCCAACGGGCGATGGAATCAGATTCCAGCACCTGATCAACACAGAGGGGAAGAGAGACAGAGAGACAGAGATATGTGAGAAGAAGAGAGAGAAATGGAGAAAGAGAGACAGACAGACAGACAGACGGAGACAGAAAGAGAGTGAGATAGGAAAGAAGAAAAGAGAAGAAGAAAAAAGACAGAGTACTGGTATAAAAGAGAGAGAGAGAGAGATCGTAAAGGAAGGCACAGACAGACTGAGAGAAGGGGAAGATAGAGAGAGAGAGAGAGAGAGAACTGGAGAGGCAAAGTTTGTGACTGATGAGAAAATGATTAGGTTATCTTATGAAAGAAAACTAAACATACAACTTGCTTTTTTGATATTGTAATCTATAATCTATCATAATGGTAGATGCCTAATCTAAACGAGAGAGGGAGAGAGGGGAGAGAGAGAGAGAGAGAGAGAGAGATAGCGAGAGAGAGAGTGAATGAGTGGGAGAAAATGCAGAGGGAGAGGGAATGTCTGTAATCAATTAACAAAGAAATACTTGGCGAAGAGTAAAAATCTGTTTTGTCGAAAAATGATTTTACAACGCGAATAATTCAAACATAACGAATAAGCTCTGTTCAATTGATATCTAGAGGAGATGTAAACATAGCGCAGCAGAGAGGCTTTGGAACAAAGAGAATGAAATATATGTTTTAAAAGGGTTAGATAGTTAAAATAAGAGATTTAGAATGCTGTTTATATTTTAAATCACAGGATGACTAGAGACGTTAAAATATTATGACGTAATAGAAGATTACTAAATAGCTATAGGGGATGTAACGAACGCATAATCAAAGACGGAGGAATAGCGAGGAGAGAGGGAAGGAAAGAGGGTATGAAAGATAGAGATGTGTGAAGAAAAAAATGAAGGTCTAGAGAGGGAGTTAGAAAAACCTTGATTTCCTATGCGTCTTATGAATTAAGCACATACCTGAACTACGGTTATAATCAACCAAGATCTACCATAGATGTGGAGGTACCAGGGCATAGGGCCCTTGAAATAAACAGAATAAAATCTTTAAAAAAAGAGGAAAATACAGACGATGAAATACACGAAATAATAAATGGTTACATATAAAGAATCATAAATCATTGAAGATGAAGGTCGTGAAAGATATAATTTAGCAGAGAGAATGAAGAGTACAAAGGATAGACAACATTAAAGAGGGTAATAATTTCCAAAGCTCTTTGAAAGCGCATTGAGAAATCGTATAATGTGATATGCGCTATGCAAGAACTAAATATTATTAATATTATTATAAATGAATATAATGAAAGGGAGAGAGGGAGATGGTGATAGGAAAGAGGGAGAGGGAGTTAACAAGGAGATATGTATACCGAGAGAGTAGAGAGCTAAAGAGATGGATCGGGGCATAGAGAGAGAGAGAGAGAGAGAGAGGAGATAGTTAGAAATGGCAGATAGATCGATAGATTATAGCAGAGAGAGAAAAAGATAGAAAGAGAGAGGGGGAGAGAGCTAGTTAGACATGACAGATATATCGATAGATATATAACAGAGAGAGAGAAGAAAAAACAGAATAAATTAATGAGTGATAAAGAAGAAGAATTACCCAAAAAAAAATAACACGCCGAAGATTGATGACACATAGGCCCGAAGATGAAAAAACGCATCGAAATGACAGTTTTAGGTTATGGGAAGGATGCTGGTTAGAACAGAGAGGAAGACACTGTCGAATCACGAAGAGCTCAGGGTGGACCTGGAAGGTTCCGATAGGCAAACACTTCTTTCTCTTCTGATAATGAGTTTTCCTCTCTGTAGGTTCTTCTTTTTAATTTTGTAACATTTCTTTCGCAACTCCAGCATGATTTTCATCTTCCCTTCCGCACGACGGGCTTCTTCGGGGCTTGATCCTTAATTGGTAACAAATAGTCTTCCACACAGGGACGTAATCGGTAGGTTGAATGGGAAGAAATGAACTGAATACAACTTCTGAAATTAATACATGTATATACCTTTTGCTACAGAGATTCGATTTTGAAGTCCATTCGGAATGACATGGTTTTATTTTTTTGTTTTTAAAATATATATATATAGATTACTTGTAATGGGATTTTGGGGTGTTTCTTTGTTTTACTCCCTGATAAGATCAAACAAGTACTCAAGAAATCTTTCTTTCCGCATAAAGTAAATGAATCTTTTTTTTCTACCCTATGCTAGCTTTGAGAGTTTATTTATGTGGATCTTCAACTGCCAAGCAATGATAACAAAGTTGAAAATAGGGCAGAACTGCCGTTAATTCAGTACTTTTCCCCTTTGACTGCCATCTCCTTTCTGAATCAGTTAACAGTGGTCATCTTCTTCTTTTTCTTCAGTGAGTTTTTTGTTCAATGACTCACGGTTTCATTTTAGATTTTCATTCTCTAATGAGACACCTCTGTTCCTTCCTAATCTTCCTTTCATCTTAAATTGTGTCCTCATACTTCACTTGGACGTCCTTCCTGACTTGTTGTCATAACCGTGCCCTTCTTTTCCCGCGTCTTTTTTTCTCAACTGTTTTTTGCTCGCCTGATAACGCTTCATTAAATCCAGTTGGTTTGGTGCATTTCTTACCGGGTCAGTTGTTTTATATGATGCTTCCCCGTCACCTCTGGGTACCAAAGAGATTCATGAGGTATTAAAGAGAAATGATTAACATAGCATACTTTTAAAAGTAGGACAGCAGAAAATAAGTTATACTTCGGTTCCATGCCCTCTCTCTTTCTCTCTCCCTCTCTCTCTCTCTCTCTCTCTCTCTCTCTCTCTCTCTCCCTCTCAGACACACACTCTCTCTCTCTCTCTCTCAGACACACACACTCTCTCTCTCTCTCCAATCTCCATATAATGTTGTCTTTAATTATCTCCCTTTCCCTCTCTTAATACAATTTAAGAGACCGTATGAGGTAGGACAAATAATTAACATAGCATACTTTTAAAAAAAAGACAGCAGAAAATAAGTTATACTTCGGTTCCATACCCCCTCTCTTTCTCTCGCTCTCTCTCGCTCTGTCTCTCTCCCCCTCTCTCTCTCTCTCCCTTTCCCTCTGTTAAGACAATTTAAAAGACCATATTTAAGGGGTAGGTCGGACCGATAAACAGGATGCGCTCCAGTTTTACCGCACCAAAGAAAATGCCAGCATTACATTTAGACGGGGGTATCAGTCATCGCAAAGCCCCTCTAGCGATGCTATATATACAAAAATAAAACTAGTCAGGAAACGAAATATGAGATGTATGGCGGATCAAACTTTCATAAAACACTTGAGAAATAGACTCTATTATATCTTACTCTGTAAGCGTAGCTCGCTTGAAATTATGATGAATTATAATTTACTTGCACCGTAAAGCTGATATCATCATGCGACATTTTTCTTTTCTCTTCCCCACTTTTATAATCCTTGGCTTTTTGATTAAAATTTAGTTTGAAGGAGATGAATAAGAAGATGATAAAGGTAAATATACGACATGGCAAATGTCATTAGCGAATATTGGATAGCGTCGTAATAACTCACTGTTTCATATATTGGACAATCATGCCACCGGGCCATAAACTGAGACCAAATTAGGGAGCATGTAACCAACAGTAGAATTTACAAGATCATGGGCGAATGAAGTCATGTTCTGGTAATGTCCTTCGTCAATTTTTACGAGGAAAGATCCGCCATAAAGTTGGTTGGATGATTCCGAAAAAGAGAAAGCCTAGAGTGAATGAAAGGAATGATTAATCTTTTTCTTCGTTTAAATAGACAGTCAATAAAGTCCTTGGTCTTGATTCATTCATCATTTTTTGTTATAAGTTCCTCCCCTGGGACTCGTAAAAATGATAAGTGTGCTGCTCTATATCGTATTTGTTCTGTGTCGTGCTGTCCTCCATGAAGATTAAGTGTATCAACCATTCAATAAAGCTCTTCAGTCGCATCCCCCTATCATTTGTTATTGGTCTCTAGAAGTCTTTGTAAAATAAAAAATGTTTTTGAATTGTTTGGGCTTGTTGGTAAATCATGTGAGAGCGATCACTCCCCAGCCGACGTTTCATCATCATAATCCTCTAAAGTCATCATCAAATAAAACAAATTTCTGTCTTGTCAGAGCTAAACAACTTTAGAAAGAGAAGCAAAAACAATACAAGAAAAGATTGGATGTAGAAGTGCAAGAGAATGTTTTCTCATCTGTAATTTGGAATGAAATGTATGTTGTGATAAAATAATCTTCTTTTGAAAATAAATAATACCTTTTGCATTCCAATGTTTGATTTCCTTTGAAAAGTTAAACATATAAACAAGTTATACAATACTACGGAAATGGGATTCGCAATTTATTGGTATGCGAGTACTTCATTTCAAATGATTAAAAGAAATAGGTTTAAAAGGGGTTATTCCGAAGTGAAAACAACAACACAAACACCCCCTCACCCCGTTTTCTACTTTGCACGACCTTTATAATGAATCACCCTCGGGCACGGTGGGAGGTAGGCAAGTCAAAAATTATTATTTTTGGCGGGAATTGATCTGTGGATAAATATAAAGCACCCACTTGTCTCGGCAAGTCTAATCCTTCACATCAAAAACCTGGACACTCAATATCGATCAGACCCAAAGCGATCGATCCACATCTCACAATCAAGGCGTGTTCCTACCCGAGTGTGGTAAGAATCGAGACTTCATCATCCGCACAATGTTTTGAAATAAGTCGAAACAAAAACACGGGGCTTCAAGCCAGTTGCTTGTTTGATCCTCTGTTTCTTTGTTATTGTTATTGTTGTCGATGATGATAATGATGATGATGATGATGTTGATGTTGATGTTGATGATGATGATGATGATGATGATTGATGATGATTGATGATGATGATGATGATGATGATTGATGATGATGATGATGATGATGATGATGATGATTGATGATGATGATGATGATGATGATGATGATGATAATGATGATGATGATGATGATGATGATGATGATGATTGATGATGATTGATGATGATGATGATGATGATATTACAGTCGTTGTTTGCAGTTTTTTTTTCGTAAACCGTGCATTTATGCAAAATTTTCTTTGCATCCGGATGTAATCTACATTTTTGAGATTATACATTATTGTGTAAAAGTACCTCAAGTGGGGCACAATTTACCTAAAGTTGGATCATAATTATGCGAGGTGGCTCAGTGGTTTGCTCATCTTAGTCATCTATGGTCTACTTAAATGTATTAAATGTACATGTATGTCCCATTTGCAGGCCAACCAAATGAAAACGTTAATTTTCAATGGCATTTGAAAGATAATACTAATTTAGACTGCCCTCAAAACAAAAGGGCTTCAAAAAGTCTTTTTGTGAGAAAATAACGCCCGTTAGTTGTCTAATCGAATTTAGCGATCGCGGTCATTTAATTAATTATTCTGATTTTTCAGACCCTTGTACCAACATTTCGTATGTTTAGTGCTGTGCAAAGATTCAATCATTTTAATTTTGGCCATTACAAGAAGTGGGTTATTGATGTATACAAATTATCATGTACCCTTTACAGCCAACTTTATGTACATGTATTTTATTACCACAGAAAAAAAGAAGTCAGTCAATCACTCAATAATGTCTGACAGTGAAGTTTAGAAAGTAAACGGGTTTCTTTGGAAAATTTGAATTCTAGGACACTGCTAACGTTTAAATTTTACAGATAGAACATAAGTGACGTATTCATAATTCCTGCAAAGTTCTACAAAATTTGATGTTGGCTGCAAAAGGGATACACTACCTTTAAGACACATGGCCCGATGCACAACCTCGTCTTTTCGGATGTGGACGTTGAAGTCGATACAGATACATGTACATGTAAACGATCAGATCAGAATGATACCCACCTGTTGAATGCCACGTGATACATTAACACATCATTCTCACATTACTAATGCTCTTAAGCATGTGATATGCGTTATTCTCTTCTCCATGCATGAATGTTAAAAAGGTAACATGTGGGGGATTTCCCCATTTGGAAACCGTGTTGGGTTCGAATTGGATTGTTTGAACACGAGTGTTTTGGAGGTTGTCAGCAGCTTGGTATTGCGGTGCATCGCCACGTCCCTGTTTTCTTGCCGTCAATTTGGCGTTGATGTATATGACGGTATGCGGGATACGACTTTATTTCAGGTTATGGGAATCGAGATAATGAGAAACCAGGGAATGGAAAGAAGAATGAAAAGATAACAAGATAGGTAGGTGTAAAAGGCGCAGAGAGCGAAAGTAAAATCTAAAGAAGCAGGATAGGGAGAGAGAGTAAGAAAGAGAGGGGAAGAGAGAAAGAGAGTGCAGATGCAGTGAGAAACGAAGAGATGGGAGTAAAAGAAAAGTGAGAAAGATGGACAAAACTACAGAGATGACTAATTCAATTAAAAGAGATCATAAGAAGACAGAAAAGAAGAGAGAGAGAGAGAAGACATGGAGAGAAAATGGAAGAGGAGGGGAAGGGGGAGCAAGTAAGGA
Source organism: Strongylocentrotus droebachiensis (assembly GCA_035222895.1). Lineage (NCBI taxonomy): Eukaryota > Metazoa > Echinodermata > Echinoidea > Camarodonta > Strongylocentrotidae > Strongylocentrotus > Strongylocentrotus droebachiensis. Next base: position 55,273 of record JAVYIG010004248.1, on the reverse strand, counting down.
GGGTAGAGGGAGGAAGTGAAAGAGAGGATAAATTCAATAAGATGGAGAGAAGAGAGAAGGTGGGGAGGGGGTAGGATAGAAGGTAGAATTGAGGCGATGTTAGTTCCTCCATCTCTAATAATTTCATCAAGGTTATGAAGAAAGCTTGCCTCACTAATGGATTCATATTTCTATCCACTCAAATTAAGAATGCTTTTCTCTGAAATCATATAGAATGTTATATATAGGTTTCCTTCAAAACCACCATAGGAAATTAAAAATGACAGCTTCACTTCAAGAGCTAGCTTAAAACTTTCTTTTCAGATTTGAGTATAGAGTGTCTGATTCTAGTTCAGTAAAATAACACAAAATACAATCCGACTTCCACTTTCGTGCAGGACAAATTCAATTACGGAATTAATTTGCTTTAGACTTAGAAAACACATCACTTAACCTGTTTTTGATAAAAAAACAAATATTGTCGGATTACGTCTTCTGTTTTAGAAAGGAAGTATGCCAAGAGCACAAACCAGTAATTTACATGTGATTTTGTGAAAGCTCAGAACTTACAAAAGCAACATCAACATTTCCTTTATTTTGTGAGCATTTAAAGTAATCAATTTGCAACGAAACTTGAAGACATTTGCAACCGTTCAAGGGAATTGCATAAAGTAAGTCAAAACACTAAAATATTATGTTAAGCTGCATCAACTAAAATAATAACAAAAGGTGTTTCCTTTCTTTTCTCCTCAATTAGATTGGATAGGACAGGGAAAGTTAGGCAATCATAATAATTGGCGTAGCTAGGAAGAACAAGGGCCAATTGTTTCTCTCGCCATTTTGTAATTGTCTGCACATTCACTTGCCCCCCCCCCCCCTCCCCTGCCCCCTGCCCCCTAAAACAACTGGATCCCGTCTTATAAACAGTAGCGATTAATCGCAACTTATGTGCGATTAATATAAATCGCAACTATGTACATACGAGATAGGAGAGTGCTAACTTGCGATTGATTAGAAGACTAGTCTTGCGATCGATTCGGATCAATCGTAACTTGTTATAAGACTGGGCGCTGGACACACTTTTATATGACTTTACTTTTCCATAATATGGTCCACTCTTCTCATACTTACTAATGAAAACTGTCTATGTTTGCTATGGCGTGACATAGGTCCAGCTACGGTGAGCACAATGAGGATGTGCAGCAATCTGCCAAGGAGAACCAAACAAGGGGGCGGGGGGGGGGGGGGAACAAGGCCAACAAGTTAAAGGCATCGTTTAACAATGTTAAATCTGAGATGCATGACCCTACCTGTTAACAGTGTCTGTGATATAGTGTAATATTGAAGCCCTAAAATATTGCGCTTCAAAATGATCATGAAGTGCCTTAAAGATTTTTGTGTGACCGGTTTTACCATACTCATTTTCTCTAATAGACTGTAGTGTTATAACAAATCGTTAGGAAAACGGTTTTTGACATTCGATTTCCAATCATAAATATTTTGATAATCAGACAGGCGATCGGCTTGTAAAAGTCATGGGATTCTTGACTGACCTAAAGGTTTATAATTATGTTTGCAGCATGAGCTAAATCCAGGATTTTGTTCAGAATCTGAGACAAAGTTACCCAATCACTTTAAGGGAATGTGGGGAAGGGGTTCATATCCTCTCTCATTTTTGATTTCGTCTATCACTCTATCGATCATATTTCTTGTCTATTGTTATGACCACAGTGGATTGCAATCACTGGGCGCCTACGTTCACAATGGCCAGACCGCTGAATTAAAGAAAAAACTTGAGTTCTTGTCATGCAATTACATAATGAGAGAAACTGTCTGGAAGTAATTGGAAAAGTTGGCGAGGTTCTACATACTGTGAGGTTTAGGAATCACCAAAATAAAACGAAATTGATCACGTCTTTTTGAAAGCCACATGCACTGCACATACAATTGGATATATGATACTACACACACACACACACACACGCACACACACACACACACACACACACTCACACACAGACGTGACATGACAGTTTGGTTGTTAAAAATACTTACCTCTCTTCAATATTCGAGAAATACGAGGAAAAAAAGGAAATATAAAGAGCAATTTTTTTCTTCAGGGAACACTTCGTTTGTGATTTTCCTCCAGACTGACATAAAAAAGAATGAACAAATTCACAGGTTTTTTCCGTCATTCCCAGAGCTCAACCCGCTCTTCACTCTGACCTTGCTATGGGACGTGCTTGACAAATTGCTTTTCATGTAAGCCTATTTCAAGCATTTTTTAACAAATGATTACGATTTCATGGCTGGAGAGTGATGTGTAAAGATTAAAAACGCCGCAAGGCGACTTAGGTGACTCACGGCTCCTCTTTAATGGCGTTTTAATTGCACCATGGGGACTACAAGGCACGGCGCAGGTAGGTAGGGTGGAGGAGGGGGGGGGGGGGGGCTACAAGTATTGGTGATGAATTCATGCTACCGTATACTGAAATACTATATTCACCAGACACGTCCCAATCAACCAAGGTCTCACCAGTGGCTTGTGGCACAGTTCAGATACTTTGAATTTGAAGTTGAGAGTAAACGAAGATACACTTAGGCCATTCAAAAATATATACATGTTTAGCGTCCCCGCCTGCTTCCTTTTTGGGGCCGCCTCCTATTTTTTTTTTTTTTTTTTTTTAAACAAACATGAAAAACACTGCTAAAATGGATCTATTTCTGATTTAAAAAATAAAAATAAAAAATGTCGGCGGCAATCTTGAAAAAATAGCCCGACTGTCAGGGAAAATGTACCGAGCGGCCATTTTGAAAGAAACAAAAAGGGCCTCCTCCTTCCTATTTTTCCAAAAAGCAGGACGCTAAACATGTTTTTTTTTAATTTGGCCTAAAATTGTGATTTACGTTACAATTTTTAGCATAATATAATGTTGTTTCTTATTATGACTATATTTAGCTAGAATGTGGCCCTTATCATTTGGAGATTTCATTGATATAAACTGCAATAACATTATGTTACAATTAATTCTACCACCTTTCCAAAGTTCCCCATTATACTTAACTTGAATTAAATCCCTTTCACCGGCCTCAACATTTCTATAACATTGCATTATCCACGTGTTAAAAATAGAATGGACAATGTTAAGGTTCAGAGGGTTTATATTCATTTCCGTTTAGCGATGGAGATTTAGGGTATTTTAACGGTATATTAAAGGATACATAAACAGACACTGATATATACTCTTACAAAAAGATGATTATAAACCTATCATAATGTATACAAACTTAATTTAATGTTTTGACTTTTCTAAAATATTAGAATGTTGAGGAAGTAGAAAGTATGTCTGTATACATATAACACAGATATAGCTCCCCTATTTATGCTATCCGCCCCTCCCCTCCCCCGACAGATCCATGTCTACAGGTATATATCACCACCGCAAGCCCCTTCCATTCCCTCTGTAAGTCCATAATTATTATGTGTACGTTACCACTCCACCCCTCCCTTCCCCTCTCCTCCAGATCCTTGTCTGTGTATCTCCCCTGCACAGCCCCCTCTCTGGCCCTGCAGCCCCACCCCTCCCCCTTCCTCTCATTTCCCAGTCCCAGTGTGTATATCACCCCTGTAGCCTGGGCTGTGTATCTCCCCTTCTCAGCCCCCTCTCTGGCCCTGCAGCCCCACCCCTCCCCCTCCCCCTTCCTCTCATTTCCCAGTCCCAGTGTGTATATCACCCCTGTAGCCTGGGCTGGTCTAGAGTCGTAGAGTTGTTTACCAGTCTTGCTGAGCTGCATACTAAGTGAGTGGAGTAGAAGGACTTTGTATCTAACGATTGCCGTCTTCTCTTCAATGTTCGTGCTCTGAATGAGGGGAATTCTAGAAATTAAGAGACTTGGATGGGTGGATGGATTGCAGAAAACTAAGGAAATAGAAGGCGTTTGTACATACAAGCTGAACTAATCTATATTTTCTATCTTTGGATAATAAACAATGCCCATTTACTACAGTAATACGTGATTATGGATATGATTCGTGCAAAGGATTGGCAGTTTTTCTAGTTAGAATTATGATAAGAATGATCATTTAGTTGTAAATTACAAAGCACCTTTTCATTGGATACAAGGCATCCTTGATCAGCGTTCGTGTTAAATACATACATGTTACCAAGCATTGATTGTAAGAGTTCAATGAATGTATATCGTTTTCAGAACAGAAGTTTTTCTAAACCTCGTTTTAATTACTGCCTTTCTTCTACTTGTTCTATCAGATGTTAAGATTTCAATGTATGAACGTAGGATTTTGATATTCAATGATGTGAACAAATGAGAGGTCTTTAGGATAGAACTAACTTAAAAAGCAACAAAAGTATAATTCTGCTCATTCGTAGAGATCATATCGCAAATATAACTTTCCTTGTCATTTGAGATTTATAAAATGGTAATGTGGGGAGACATTAGTGTTTATCCGGATTAGAAGGGATTATAAAAACAAATCTTTCCTAACGTGGGTGTATAAGAAGACTAATCTTGAAAGATGGCTACATTCCCAAGGGCAATGATGGAACATTTTGATTTTTGAATAGAAATTGAGGAAGTTTCTTTTTTCCATAGCCTGCTCAAGCAAGTAAAAGATTTGAAGAAAAAGTATATTGCCATCAAGAGTAAGAGAAAAAACTTCAGATTCTGCAGTTTGATGATGAGGGTTGGAAAAGAATTTTAAAAACATTTGCAGACAAGGTTCCTTGAATTTTAAATTTACCGACAAAGGTAGAACATTTCTCTAAAACATTCTCTGAGAAGTCCTCGAATGAATTTAAATTCGTTAAAAGGGATGAAATCATCGGTAGTGAATGTATGTGTATGCACTATTTTTTTTTTTTTTTTTTTTTTTTTTTGGGGGGGGGGGTTCCTTTTATTCTTTCTTTTTATTAAAAGGCGGAGGATTACTTTGATGATAAGCATTTCCTGTAGGGTGAAAGTGTCCTTGTTGAACATTCTATTATGTGCTAACATTTTAATGAATCTGCTTTCAAAGAGTGGCCTTTCTTGAAGGTTTTCATCGGGTCATTTCCTTTTATCAACCAAGGGATGTACTTTTTTGTTTGTCGGTAATTGCTTCACAATCGATTTTATTACTTCCTAACTCAGTAACTCCACCCTTATTCTAATGACGACTATGTTGTTCTTCTAATAAAATTTTCTTCGCCAACCTTGCCGTTCACTTTCTTGCATCTATGTCTCCTTATTTTTAACCATTACATCATGGTGAACATGCAATCTTGCTTAATTGCAGCACAGTGAGCTTAACATAGGGTCAGGTGTGGGAGGGGGAGGGGGCTACAGATCGCCTTACTGTTAACGACCATGCTAAAATATGAAGCCAGTTTATCAAAGGTTATCATCGCTGAGAAGAATAGATTTGTTTAGAAGGAGATTATAAGATACAAAGCGAACAACTAAACTCCTCCATATTTGAATGTAAGTGTTCCTTGTTATCTTCGCTATAAAGCTGAAAGGGATGGTGGGTTTCTCAGTTTCCATGCAGACAGTTTGTCCCTCCATCGCATTCATTGGAAGCACTGTGGGCGTCGTGGTATATCAGTGAAGGCTCTTGATTCTCATGAGATCCCGGGTTCGATTCTTGGTCGGTACTTATACGTCCTTGGGCAAGGTGTTAACCCATATTTCTCCCTCTTGGTGTATATGGGCACCTGGCAATTGATAGGGGAATGATAATCACAGGGCCCGTTGGAAGACCAGGGGGTGTTTCACAAAGATCCGAAGTTGAACTTATCTCTAAATTGGACTTGTCAATTATGGAAAGCCGTTAGCATCTTTGAAAATATTGTGTAAACGTTATTTTAAAAGGCATAAATGTTGATTTAAATCATTTATACTTTCTATTATCTAGGAGATTTCATTTTCTTGATGTGGAATTTATGAAAAGTTTAAAATACTTGGATTTTTGCTTTTGAATGCAATTTATTTTAAGGCTACAGATGGCTGTCCATAATGTTTAATTCCAACTTAAGTTAAGAATCGACTTATAATTTGTGTGAAACACCCCCTGTATACATACTAATTCGGTATCCCTGGGTGAATACGACCATATAATATAATTATTATAATTGATTATCCAAAACCTATTTTTACCAGCCCCACCATTCTGAAAAGCTGAATCCAATTGATATACAAATGACAAGTTGGATTTGAAAAGATTTACTGCTGTCCTAATCCCTATCTTTAGATTACATCCACAACACAACCAAATATACATGTAGACTAATCGGCGCACGGCGTCTTGAGATAAATCTTCCTTAAGATCTGCTAGATTAGCTTAATCCATTCATTCTATTATCGTTTGCTCATTCTCTCAAATTAGCATTGCACATGTATATTCGTCGCATTTCATAACCACAAACAAGAATTGATATCACAATAAGACACATTTTTGGCGGCAAAGAAAAGTTCAATCGGATTGCGGTCGGTCGTGTGAACATGGAATAAACACATTTTAAATGACCAAGATTATGTGTGCATGCATGCCAGATATTCATTCATCCAGTTTGCATTATTTGTAGATGACTGCGTAGGATTTAAAGCTCGCTGTCCTGACTATTCACCGATCCTGATTAATGCCCCGACACGCTCACTTCTGAATCTTGCTCGTCGTCACGAACTAACGAAATAAATGTTTACCCAGCAATACCTCAAAATCCAGATAAAGCTCCTTCTCTTGACGGTACTTCAGCGAGAAAATGGAGGAAATAAGTTTTCGGATGTCGTTTAGCAAGGATGAGCAGAACGAATGACTGCTGTATTGACTTAGTGAGCACGTGTTTACCATGCCGTATATTATTATGGAGTACAGATTCTTAGGAAAAAAAGGACGTTTTGCATCTTCACTTTCAAGGATGGCTATATTATGCTCGAGAAAAGAAAAAAACAACACATTTTTAAAGTACTGTTGTTTTAAAGTATTATTATAAGGTTTCGTATTCGCGCAACGTTTCCTTTTCTGCAAAGGTTGAAACTTTTGATAGTTCCCTTATTTTGTATTTGTTCTTCGAATTCCATCCTCCTTCATGCCTTTTAAAGGATTTATGCTTTAAAATAGTTAAAACCAAGCCCCATTACAGTTTATAAAGGTCACGGAAGAGGGAGGGAAAGAATGAAATGGAGAAAGACATTTTTTTCAAATCTATATAGCAACAACAAAAACGGACGGAGAATAAAGAAGAAAAAGAAAATAGAAAATGAAAAATAAGAATGGGGGAAAGAAAAGGGGATGGAAGAATTTATTTAAAGAAGAGACAAACATAATAGCGACACTTAGTTCAAAGATACAAATTGAAACTAAACACGAACAGTCAAATATAAATCTTTTATTTTGAAAAAGTATAGCTACTGGAGTTGGAGTAACTCTCAGCCGTCAATCAAATCATAATAGTACATTTAATCATCAAATCAATCAATAAAGTGCAATCACATGAGTCGAGTGAAATCATTTAATGAAAAATATGAATTTCATAATAGATTAGATTGGGGAGGGCAGAGACCGTTCTTAAAACATACACTCTCTGTAATGAGAATACGTGTGACCCTCATCACACCCACGTGACATTGAGACATACAACATGGGAGAAAGCTGTAAAATACTTGTCCCAGAAAAACATCCTCAATTGAAACCTATCTCCATTCTACTCCTCAAACAAATTATGTCCCGTTGACAGTTCTCCTGATTATAGGGCATACCTCGGGGAAATTAAAGTCCCGCCGCCCCTAAAAAGTTTATTTTCCGGTTGAACCCGGTGTGTATAGATTCCTTCCAACCTTAGATCTAGTTCTACGTTGCTTGATCTGAAGACTGAATTTGTTCGTCTTCTCCTCATCATGTTCCTTTTCTTCTTCTTCTTCTTCTTCTTCTTCTTCTTCTTCTTCTTCTTCTTCTTCTTATTTTTCTTCTTCTTCTTCTTCTTCTTCTTTCTTTTCTCCTTCTTCTTCTTTCCTTCTTCTTATTTTTTTATTTTGTTTATAAAGTGACAGTGAAATCATTATCTTGTCTTCAAACAAATCATTAAAGAAAATATCCTTTACTGAGACCAACCACGTTTGTTTACACGTTTAGATTTGCTTTCGTATGTTGTCCATCAATTTCATGAATATTATGCGATATATCAACCTTGGATGTATTAAGATATAACATTTTTAATCAGATGTTCCTGTTTTGTTTACTATCAGAATTACTTGAATGTGCGTATTCTACAAGAATATACATCCAACGCTTGGTTCAAAATTGGTCTTATACATCGGGTTTAAGAAGTAAGGCTTGATCCACGTTTTCCCTTTGCTTGATACGACTTTATTCTCTTTTCTGCTTCAACTATATATGATGGGAAAACGGGCAAGAATATTTGTATCGTTCACTTTTCTCATTTAGGGCGTTACTTCCTTCTTACAGGTGAAAAAAACAATGACTCGCGTTGTATTCCAATTTCTCCGAGTGTTAATGCATCGAAGTGACAATGCTTGGTGAATTGAACATAACCCTCATCCATACCATTCGATTGGTTTGACTTGAATGACGCGACCCAGTAAATAAATCGCATCAAATTGGCGAAATAATATAGAGGTTCTGGTGGACAATACGATCATATCCATTAGAGCATCGGTGATATTACGAGTAAGAATACACTAGAGAGATTGTCAAGAGTACGTTGGGTCCCATTTTCATTATTAGCGCCTAAATATAGATTTTCATCAAACGAAGGTAATGTCCTTTGACCTTTATTTAGAAACGATGGATATTATGTACATTGTGATGCCTGTCAAAAGGACGTAACGCATGCGAATACTTTTCGGAGTAATGGAAGGTCAGTGGACCTGAGAAGGTTTGGTCTGAAATGGTAATGTACACAATTTAAAGAATGAATAATCTTGAATAGGGGCAGATTTTACAAATAAGGAGGAACAATTCCGAGAAAAAAAACAGTGGCTACATATATTTCGGGTGTATTAGGAGTCTGAAGTGTTAAAGGGGCACATGACACAATAAGATGGGCCCACTATTCTTTGATGTACTAAATAAAATGGTATGCATGATTGGATTTTAAAAGAAGCACTGGCCGTTTGTCCTGCAACCATTGACTCGTCATTCAACGATATCTGATGTAGTTCTAGAGAAAGTTCCATGTTTTATATTATGCTAAAATCCAACCACCTTTTTTTTTTCCTAAACAGAAATCCTGGAATTAAAAAAAACCGTGGTTATTCATTTCCTTTCAATGCAAATCTTGCACTAGTATACCCTAAGCCCTAAGGAGTCAAATTAAGCTTTAAACACTGCTTAATAGAGCTTCATTTTCATAACCAAAGGCGTCTTTATCCTTTTATGAGGGGATGGGGTCAGCAATATGTGGATTTTTTTTAGAGCTTTGTAGGATAATCGTAAAAATTGACGGCCTATTTTTCTCTTTTTTTCAACCTTACCATTGTTATTGACTTTTTGCCTGTGGGTGAATTCTAAAATCTTGCGACGAGTAATTAGCCTTTCTCGGCAAACTTAAAATGGTACTGAGATGCCTCAAGATTACAATAAAGAGTAGAAAAAGTCGTAGTTAGGTCTTCCTAGGAAGTAGGTCGTATTATTTAGTTGAAACTCCACGATTAGGAGACTCGAAAAGACGAAGAATTTTCGAAATGGGTCGTTTGCTCCAGGGTGTATCCATCTCGCAATTTGAATTTTCGCAGATATTGTGAACAAGGGAAAAAGAGCGTGAACAGTTTTGAAGTACGGGGTATGATCTGGGCAACGTTTCACGAAACCGTCATAAGTATACAAGCTCGCCGACAGCCCATTATGTTCATTGGAACGCGTGCATTGAAATTAACTCGCGTTTCAATGGGGTGTGTTTGAACTTGTAGTTAACGACAATTTCGTGAAACGAAACCACATAAAGGGGATGTGATGTGATAAACGGCCTTTGCGAGATGAATGACTGGGGGCGTGTATCTACTTCAAGGTTATCGATGAAGAAAGAGGAGAGGGTAATGGAGTTCGAGATCAGTACTGGGACGTCAGATGACGCTGTCCTATGATAATGGCGTGGGTAAGGGAGAGAGAGAGAGAGAGAGAGAGAGAGAACTAGATAATGAAAGAGAAATGGGAAAGGGGATAGAAAGTCAGAAAGAACACTGAATCCCAGACCCCTCCTACTCTACTCACACCTCCATGCAGTGGCCTCTGTTAATCCACATTTCTTCCACCTAGTAAAAGCGGTGCCAACCCCCCCCCCCCCCCCTCCCCCCCCCCCCCCTCCCCCCTCTCCCCTGAGGCCACTGCTCCCTCAATGTCCAGACCCATGCTACGCCACTGCAGATGAAGATGACGGGGGGGGGGGGTGAGGGGGAGAAGAGATCTTTTGGAAGAGAGAGAAGGGATAAGAATAGATGAGAAAGACGATGAAGAACGAGAAGACAGTTGACACAAGAACGCAAAAGATGGAGACGTATTGTGAGGTCGTAAACAATGCAGATTAAAACAGTCTCCTGTTTCCGACCGGACAAACCTTCTTCCGGCATTGCAGGGTAGGGGTAATTACTATAGCCCTCAACCATCCCATTTTGGAGGAAATGAAAAAGCACTGAAACAAGAAAGAAACAAAAGACTGTAATCTATTGCTGAAATAGGGGGTTTCTACATAGGAAAGGTCATGGGACGTTTATTTAAAAAAAAAAAAAAAAATAACCGGGGGCAATGTTTTGTGTGGGAGTGACGGAAGAAAATGGCTACTATGAGGGTAAATATGATGTACATACTCATTATCATTTGACCAGAGTCACCATAGCTCACCCAGAGAAACCAGAGTTCTTTGTAGAACAATAAAGAAAAAAAAAAAAGATTCCTTTCTTTAAAGCCACACTGTCCTACTTGTAGCTACTCGCTCCCTCTATATAGAAAACAATGCCCTATCGGTGACAATTGGTCCCCCATGATCCTCTTTTTCTTATGTTAATTGAGAGCTGAGTTGATGAGATAACCACCTGTCCAGTGACCTTGCTGGGGTGGTCTCTAATCCCTCCTATAAACTAGTACAGATAAGCTTTAAAGGAGACTTATTGAAAGATCAGGAAAGAATTCGAAATATTCAAAATTCATGTTTATGAAAAAATAAACTTCACTGATTTCCGGTTATTAATGAGATCATTGGACAAAATGACGCCAACCCGTTAACTAACCGACTCCATCCCAACCCTCTCCATCAAATTACTCTTCAATAATCTTTTTTGTTTTGTTATTAAAGATAAAGGCGAGTTCTGGTAATGCGATTGCATTGTGAAATAAAAGGTGTGGAATGGATCAGAAACAGTTGATCATGTAGCATGTAAGTATTGGTGTGCACTGCAAGGTTCTGGAGTCATCAAAATCATAATAAATTTGGCCGAGTCTTGGTAAAGTAACGAGCACTGTACACAGAAAGCTATATATGGGACAACACACATGGTTACGGGGCTAGTACTACCTTGGTTTCCTTGTCTTTCTATGCTCATTACTCAGCCAGTATACATTATCTTCCAAAATTGTTTGGCTCATTTCATTATTTTATTTGTAATCTTGAACATTCAGTGTAAGTTTCGTTTGATTCTGTGAGAATTAATGTTCTTTTTTTTACCAGAACTGGAGTTTATCTTTAACAACTTCGACGGCTATCAAAAAGCAACCGTACCACCCCCTCCTTTCTCCCAAACAGACATGGTTGGTCTTTGTAACAAGATAGAAGAGCGCCATTTTTTAATCTAAAAAATTACATTTCATTACTTCAATTTAATGTGTTAATGTATACCCTGTATATCATTGCATGTAACGCCTGACCCAGTTTCCCCCTCTAAAGTAGGTGTAGATTCAATTAGCGGCCATTAATGCTCTAATTAAATTAGGGTTATGTGGCCACGTAGCCTACAGTTGTCTGGTATTTCGCTACTTTCAATTTCATTCAGATTTTCTTTTTTTGTGCAACGCTTGGAAAAGGTTAATATTGTATTTTAAAATGCAACGGTCGAGCTTTAGGATTTTAAACAAAATTCATGGTCTTCTTTATTCGCTGGCTTTAGCCACCGGGTCTTTCCTTATAATATAAATTAGTTTTGTGATTGGAATGTACTCGATATTTTATACAGAGTGAAAGAGTAATGTCATCCAGCGATAGTTGAATTTTAAAGAATTTCGTGTGAGATTCTGTATTTTTTTTTTTTTTTTTCTTTTGGGGGGTGGTTAAAAGCTGGATACTCGGCTTCCCGCAGCATCGGTACAATTCGCATTTCTCTCTCTCTCTCTCTCTCTCTCTCTCTCCCTCCCTCCCTCTCTCTCTCTCCTTCTGATTCTCATTCTCTTAATATCTTATTATTTGTCCCTATCTACCCATTTCTCTATGATAATCATTCAAAATTCTTTTCAATATTCTCTCTGTCTTCCTTTATCGCTACGTTTACATCTACCGTAGATTTCAATTGACAAAATATGTTTTTTCTGTCTACCTATCTATTACTCGTGTCTGCCCCTTCCCTTTTCCACTTCCTCTTGACCCCCGCCCCACACCCCCCCCCCCTCTCTCTCTCTCTCTCTCTCTCTCTCTCCCTCACCCTCTCTCTCCGTCTCCCTGTTTCTCTCCTTCTATTAATACATTATAGTATACGTATATATATCTCGATCTCCTCTCTTTGTCCTCCTCTCTCCCGATGTCTACATATACCGTAGATTTGCAAACTTTATAGTAAATAAACAATACGTGTGTTTCTCACTTGAGCACTCCCTCTCTCCCTCTCTCCCTTTCTCTCTCTCTCTCTCTCTCTCTCCCTCTCTCTCTCTCTCTCTCTCTGCCCTAGCTTCTCTTTTAGCTTTATGTCGTTCCACCCATCACCACAGATTATCTTTCTGTTCATTTAATTATATTTTTTCCATTGCAATAATAATAATAATAATAAATTACATTTATAAAGCGCTTAATACAATGTTTCTAAGCGCTTAACATACAAGTAAGGTACAACATAAAATAAACATACAGCAATAATAATACATAATTCTAATAATAACATTACAGATAATTAAAACTGCCCTATAAATTACTATTACCGGTAAACAAAAAATACTTCAAACTTGCCTTAAAAGACTCTACAGATGGGGATTGACGAATAATAATCGGTAAACTGTTCCATAATTTAGGGGCTGCAATGGCAAAAGTACGATCTCCGCAATGTCATATCTGTTCTAACTGGGCGTCTTTCTCTTTCCCCCTTACACTCTGTCTGAAATTACCGTCTCCTTTTTGTGATAATATCCTCATATTTGGAATTTTTGACATCCCTATATCCATTGTGTATTCCCCCGTCTGTTGCGAATTGGCTTCTCCTTTCATTCCTTGCATCGACCAGCTGCTCCAGGTGTTCGAGGTAGCTATGTACTTTCCGTCGTTTGTCCCCGACCATCCACACGTAAATAGTTGTCCAAGTCTGTATTCTGAGAAGGCTATGATATAGTAAGAACCATACAGAGAAAAGCTAGTTATTTCAACTATTCTTGTTTGCATGATGCTCGATGGGATATTGCATACCCATACGATGATGATGTGATTACACTGACAAGTGTTTTTATGTTTCGGGGGAAACGAGCGAAGGAATTATAAGCCAGTTCGTAAATAGCTTCGGTACGCATGACCTCAAAATATCCACAGATCTTTCACAAGATGGATACGTCCCACTTGTGCATTTTAGAATAATCACTGCCGAAGTGATGGAGATGCTTCATGAATACCTTTTGTTTGCTTCTTGAGAAGAATACTTCCACCTGTGTATCATAAATGTACAGCCGGTGTATAAATGTGTACTGATTACATAACTTTCATGAGCACGATGCCAGTATACGTCTCGGTGAGTTTTACAATTTGGGAACAAAATGACCTTTATCTGCCCATGCGCATATAGTATTTACGAACTGGCTTATTGAAATCGTATTCACAAAGAGTGAATCGGAGTGGAAGTTTAGATACTAGGGATTTAAAATTAGTATCAAAACTTAAAGGATAAAGATGACGAATTTATTGATATAAGGTGGTTGAGTTTATTATTAGTAAACAAATATACGACATGTATATAAAATGAAAACTACCGTGCATACAACGACGACAGAACAGTTTCACCACAAGCCCATCCCATACGCCGCCCTCTTGGCCCACTAACGTCTCTTTGCCTGTAATGCATTTTGTCCTACTTTTCTTTATTCCAGTATACTGATTCAACATGCCGCTTTTGTGATTACAATTATTATTGTAACAAAAGCAACAACTTCTTCTACCCCACTGCTACTACTACTACTACTACTACTACTCCTACTACTCCTACTACTACTACTATTACTACTACTACTATTACTACTACTTCATCTACTACTATTCTCTTTCTTTTCTGTCTCTTTTGCCATCTCTCCCTCTGTCACTCCCTTCCCCATTTTTTTTTTCTCTCTCTCTCTCTCTCTCTCATCGTCCCTTCCTCTCCCTCTTTATTTCCCTCATCAGCGGACATTTTCTTCGCCCCCTCTCCATCATATTTATTTTTATATTACGAGATTACGTAGATAGACAAAGTGTGTGTTACAAAAAAAAGCATATTATTGAACGATAACATGATGCAAAAAGTGATTTAGTTTGTATATACCTTCTTTCTTGTAATCTAAATCTCAGCAACAACAAAATGGAAGATCTTATCAAATTCGGCTTTTACAACTTGATCAAAGATGACCTTTGCTTAACTGACCCCTGGACACGTGTCTGAAATAGTGTCCAAGTGCATTAACTGCATTCTGTATGCCATCTAGCAAATTACTAAAAGGCCAAAATAATGCCCCAAAAGCGTCCGAGTTCAACGTCATACCTGCTCCCAAAATTGTCTTCGGCTAAAAACGGACTTCCAGTGACAGTCTAAATTGAAAGCGATGTGTAAATACTAATGTCTCATTACTTTAGAGAGCTTTTAGCAAAGAACTTCCATGATTAAACGAAGTGTCTTCTCGCCTCGACCTAATGCTCTGGAAAAAAAGAGAGGAAAATTCCATCAATCGGGTTATAATGTCCGATTCTTAAAGACATTTCAAGGTTTCCAATATTTTCATAACTGCTCGAAACCGTGAGACTTTCGACGCTGGCTGTTCTTCATTCTATAAGACTATCCTGTAAAAGTTCTTCAAAACTTGTTTTTCTTCAAAAGTGATACAAACTTTAGGGGTTGGATTGGCTCAAACTCTTGTCTATGAAATCTAAATGTAACCTGACGTCTTGCATGGGTTTCTATTCCCATCATCAACCAGCTGTTTTGAAAGGAGTATCTAATTCTCATTGTCTCTTTACGACAGTCTCTCACACTTTGCAGAACTCTAGATGTTCGCAGCATCCATCAGTCTGATACCATGGTAACTGGACGTAATGTAAGAAGGATGATGATCAGTCAACCGTATCTTTGATTTCTAGACCTTTCAGGGAGACATGTTGGCTAGTTTATAAAGATTCACCCCCTTTCGATGAGTAAAGCATTTGAGCAATGTATCTGCCTTTTACGTCATTTCATTGTTCTTGGTCACTAGAAGAAAACAAACTTTGATGTGCAATTCAAATTAGTGGCTGGAAGATATTTCCGTTTAATCTAAAATCCTTGAATGTTGAAAGCAGCTAACCAACTTCTTGGTCACTGTGGTCCGTCACAAAACATTGGGGTGACCACATGAAGTATCACGTAAATTTGACAAATTTGATTAAACGCAACATGTCTTGGAAGAAGCTAAATATATTCCCATGTCCCAAAATACCTCTAACATGTTCTTAGTGAATTAATTGCTTAACTTTTTTTGTGAATCCTTCTTGTTCTTGTTGTTCCTCTTCTGCCACATCTCTTTTCTGAGTATAACCTACTTCTGTTTCTCGGTTCACTTACTCGAGATGATAGGGACTTTTAGATTGAGTGGACGAGAAAGGCGTTAACGTCCACTGATCATGCTTGTCTATGGCAAGCCGTTTTAAAATTTATTCCTATTTCTTGATATCAAGAAATGATTTTCTATTGTCAAGCAAGAGGGATTCTTGATATCAAGAATTAAATTCCTGATATCAAGAAAACATTTTCTGTTGTAAAGCAATGGTAATTTTTTATATCAAGAAATAGGAATAAATGTTAAAATGGCTTGCTATAGACACGCATAATCAGAGGACGTTCACGCCGTTCTCGGCCACTCAACTTTTAAATTTGCACACCGACACTAAAAGTCCATATTCTCTCTCCGTAGGTTAAACAGTCGTTACCCGGTACGTACATTTAACTAAAGTAACTTCTTACCAAATCTTGTTTAAATAGCGGCAACATGACGGGCCTTATAACCTCTTTTGCAATTAATGTAACTATTTTTACTCTTCAATTCCTTCTTTTATATTTCTCTGTTTTGTTTCATATTTGGTCCTCTTTAAGACCTTACCCCCTTCCCCTCCCTCCCCCCCCCCCCCCCCCTCCCCCCATCCTGACATCGGTGTTCCTCAGTGGCTGGAATCACGCTACCACTACCTTCCTTCCACTTCTGTTAGTATTAAGTTTGATTCGTATTGTGTTTCTAAAAATACTTGAAAACTAAAAGTTCGTCGCAAGACAGCGTCTGTCTTAGGCGTCTGTCTGCTTTTTTTGATGTATTGAATGTACTGTAAAAGGGTGAATGGAGATATTGAAATTAATATTTATTTCATCTCAGAAAAATTCTCATCCACACCAAGTGATAGTATTAGTCTACAGGGCATGTTCTATTTCCTTCCCTAATGAGAATCAGCTTGGGAAGATGCAAGTAAATTAAGCCATCATCGTCCTTGAAAATGATGAATTGTCCCTCTGTATGGCACATATCTTATTGTTTGATTCCTTACGCTTCGACAACCTGCATTTTAAGTCTAAAATATCACACCTTCTCAAGTTTTACTTGTTTATTTTGTGCCTGCCGCCACTTCAGAAACCATGATTATTTAAAACATCGTCTTGGCGACATGAGAAGTCCGTGCTGCCCTGGAGCATGAGCATCTGCCTCCTCGGGACGATCTTAACTTCCACGGGTGACGTTTAAAGGAGAATACCGAGCAGGGTGTTTCAGACAGACGACAGATCGAATCAAATATACGATGCGGATGGGTGGGCCAGAGAAAGAGGAGGCCGTAGAAAGAAATCCATTCCTGGCATCAACAACCTCAAAAAGGCCAGGGTTTTGACAACTGCGCCCCTATCATGGTAGCGAAACATAAGGTCAAGTGACATGAGGGAAGAAGACGTGAATCTGGACTAAGAGGTCCCAGTAGGATCTCAGTTCGACGGAAGACGGTAGCCTTCTCCGCATCTACAAGATACGGTTGCCATGGTAAAGGCGTACATTGAGAGGGTCATCTGTGGCGACCATGGGGACAACATTGTGGAGATGGAGAGAAAGACGATTCCCGCGAGATGAAAGAAGTTTCTCGCATTTTGCTGACCAGCGTTAGGGGCAAGACAAGTACCTTTTTTCTTTTATATATAAGAGACCCTGACATAGTTCTGCAAAGTCAGAGAGAGACCACGACAGAACATCTCTATGCGAAATTTCTTCTGATGTACTCCTTCGAGAAGAAAGACATTTATTTATCAACAACTCATCCAATTAGTGACGTATGAAGAAATAAGAATTCTCATTATTCATAATTTCGCAAAAAGGTTTCTATAGGGCACTTTCTCACAAGAAATTAGCATTTTACAATCACGATGGAAAGTGACAGTCGCTTGTATGGTTTTAAAAAAAATATCGCATGAAAGTAAACTAAAAGAAATGCTTTCTGGCTAAGACTTGATTAAAAAAGCATCTCAACTATCAGATTTACCGCCCCTCATTTTGCATTATACCATCATCGTTTGATGAATGATTGAATCATGTATATGTCTCACTATACTGCTTTCTCTATTACTACCCTCTCTCTCTCTCTCTCTCTCTCTCTCTCTCTCTCTCTCTCTCTCTCTCTCTCTCTCCCTCCCTCTCTATCTCTCTCCCCCTCTCTCTCTCCTTTACTAACTCATTATGGATATCTTTCCATTATCACTCATTATACTACGCCTTATTTATGATTACGATTTTATACAAAATCAATTGCTCTTTAAGTCTAGAGTAAAAATCATCATAAAATATACAAACTATATCAGACATAATGGGATTTTGAAAATGAAAAAAATCTTTCAAATTAACCCTTTAATGAGGCATCGAAAGATTTATCCCCGAATCAATACTGACGCAGATGTGAATTCCAATCACCATTCTCTTCACGTATAAGTCAACTATGATTTAGTGAGACACCCATCGTCAGCTCATATTCATCATATCTTCAAATACCCATTTTATTTCCAATTTTGACTCCCATATGAATCATTCCGTGACCACACCGAATGAAGATTGTCGGATTTTCTCTGCACTGCGGAATAGACCACTGCTCGGAATTGAATCAGTAATATAAAGTGGTTTTGAGAGCTATTTTGAGTTGTAAACTATGTCATCTGCGGCCAGTGCTATATGTAGTATGTCTTTGCGGTAGACAGACAAGAGGTATTTGAGGAATATTCATCTTCGTTGGTTTCACGCAATGTTTAGTGGGGGAAAGCAGGGTCTTTAACGTAATAGAGATAATGGTTCGGGCCTCTGAGCTATAACTTCAACTCCAGACCCATATTTTCCCTTCGCTACTCTGCTCAGAAGATACATGATGGTTCATATCGGTAAATGTATGTGTCAAGATCGAAGGGGGATATGAAGCACTAGTTTATCGTGTAGCAGAGAATACAGTTGTCATGGTTTCTGGTTTGTCGAGTCTGATAACACATTTGATAAGATGCGAATGGAAAGGAAAGTTTATACTGTTTGTTTATGAATTCAGATGCTATCTGTTTTTAAAATCTCACTTTGAAAAGCAATGTGTAACGATACCTGGACTATGTGCGTTGCGGGAACAGTAATCATAATCATTCCCAATTTGCTTTGAACAAGGACAATGTATATGATCTATATGAGGAAGAATCGGAAGGGCTGAACGTATTCGATTACTAAACTAAAACCATCACGGATGTCGCTCGGCTAGAAGAGGGGAATGCCCCCCCCCCTTCCCATGTAGAAATCGTTTTTCTGGCCTTTTTAGCAAATTTTGGACCGACAACTATCGACCCCCCCCCCCCCAAAAAAAAAAAATACCTTGCGACGTCCGTGAAGAACATGTATTTTAATATAATTTTATTCTACCAAACAAAATAAAATACATAGAACATGCGAAAAACAAAGCAAATAAATGGCCAGGACAACAAAAAAGAAAATTGCTTAATAGATAAGACCCCCACTAAAAAAAAAATTGATATAGATGTATAAAAATAATGCAGTCACCATACTCACAACACACATGCCCAAACACACATACAAAATACTGCCTACACACTTATTCTTTTAAATTTTTGAATTTGTATTAGCGACAGAGCTTTTTAAAACAAGATAATGTTGAACTTCTATTTAACATACATGTACTTGATTTCTAAAAAGCACGAAAGAAATACGAACATTTTCATGCCAATGACTATCCTATGGACATAAAATAAAAATACAAAGGCAAAATCTGCCTTTTCGATGGAAAACGAACCCCCCCCCCCCACATTTCGATTTGGCGCCGATGAGCACAGTGGCCCTATGAATATAACACATCACTGGAAAGAGAGGAGACACACCAAAATGCATTCTCAATTATAATTAATAATTCGATATTTTCCTCCGCACTGCATGCGCTTAAAGTGGAAGTGATACACTGACGAACTAAACAAAAGAGAGGGGAGAGGAGAGGGAGAGAGAGGGGAGATGGGAGGGAGAGACAGAGAGAGAGACAAAGAGAGACGGAGAGAGAGAAGGGGGAGAAGAGGAGTTCACTCTCCGCCCTCTTGACAGTCTCTACCGGG
This sequence comes from Strongylocentrotus droebachiensis, assembly GCA_035222895.1. Lineage (NCBI taxonomy): Eukaryota > Metazoa > Echinodermata > Echinoidea > Camarodonta > Strongylocentrotidae > Strongylocentrotus > Strongylocentrotus droebachiensis. The sequence continues at coordinate 35,275 of JAVYIG010004248.1, read as the reverse complement.
CTTGGAACCTTGGTACCTCATCGATAAGAAATCACTAAACATCGTGTTGATGACTCTCCTGCGGCTATACTGAATTATGGTCACCATTTATCTTCGATTCATTACCCAACAAGTGTTAAATCTCTCGCGGCTTGAGTATAATTTCCTTGATGTACCAGGAGTTTCCGGTCGATGACACTCGGAACATTGTGAGGGATATCTCCGTTATCTGCTACAGAACAAAACAGAAGCAACATCTTGAGGAAATGTATGTTTTGAGAGAGGGCAATGGAAGAAGCAACATTCCTTCGAACTGCCGAATGCAAATCGTTTTGGACACGATCAATTTAAATTTATCTTAAGATACCCCGGGCCTCGATCGTAATCCAAGGTTAGGCAATGGTTTGGTGGGTTTTTTCTTTCTGATTGTTTCTTGTCAGTCACTATGGTTCTGCTCGAAAGAGTCAACGACTTGTAATCAGTATTGGCGGAGAGGATAAGACATGGGGGCATTGCCCCCCCCCCCCCCCCATGTAACTTCATTTATCAAGCATAATGGAAGTGTTTGGGGGAGAGGTTCCTTTTGTAATTCTTAAAAAAAGTGTTTCTCTTCTTTTATTGATGCGTTCCTTTTATTTGTTTACACACTTCCCCTTCATTCTGAGCGACATGAATGGCAGGTGGATAGGGAATTCCTACTCCCCTCCCCCTACCGAGCAAGGTTTGTAGAGGGAAAAATTAAATTCTCTCTCTCTCCCTCTCTCTCTCTCTCCGTCTCCGCCTCTCTTTCTCTCTCTATGTCTGCCTTTCTGTCCCTCTCTGTCTCTGTCTCTGTCTCTGTCTGTCTCTTCTCTCTCTCTCTCTCTCTCTCTCTCTCTCTCTCTCTCTCTCTCTCTCTCTCTCTCTATCTCTCTCTCTCACTTTATCATTCTAGCCGAACACAATCATGCAGTACAATATTGATGGAGCGCCGGAGCAGAAAAACGCATTTGGTGCATGTCCAAAGTAAATGTATAGCCTCAGTAGACTATCTTTACTCTGTTCGCTCCATCTTCTTCTTCCTGTTATGACAAGTAATTTGATATCGGCCAGAAAATGAAGAACCCCTAAACACTTGTCATCATGCCCTATGTTGGTTAAAACTGTTCCCGGTATGTGTGAGAGAATAAAATACAAATCACGATTCCTATTATGACGTGGTGATCACGTGGGAGCCGTTGGAAACATGAATGATTTAATGGACTTTCAAATGGGAATACGCTGCGAATCGATCACAATTCTTGAATTATTCATAAGGTCTTGAGTTCTTGATTGTTATCATGAGTTCGAACAAGGGAAACCTCACTCCATGGCTGCAAAGGAAGTAACTTCTTTATGTGGTGTGATTATGATAAGGGCAGACGGTCGACGTTGTCCTTTTAGATTTGTTGTCGGTGCGGTGATCGATCTCCGATACATTATTCATTGTGTCCTTAGGCCGGAACCTTCAGATCTAACCGTGATGGAACATCTTACTACCCCCCCCCCCCTCTCTCTCTCTCTCTCTCTCTCTCTCCCTCTCTCTCTTTCTCTATCTATCTATTTATATATCTATCTCTCTGTGTCTGTCTCTCTGTCTACCTCTCTCTCTCTCTATTTATCTTTATCTATCCATCTAGTAGTCCTTCACCTTCAAAGCAAATCGTTTTATCTCTATCTTTCTTCCTTTCCTCACCCGATGCATATTTCATATTTCTTTCATCAGTTTAAGTTTTCTCGTCGTCGTTCTTTGCGTTTACCCTTACCTTTTGTTTTTCTTCTTTTCATTTATTTCTTTCCATTTCACTCCCATCAATACTAAAAGCAGCGATCGCATCGTCTTTGAACTTTACGCGTGACCGCAATACGTATCCGAGTTAGATATGAACATTGCAGATCTACCGTGTAAATCTTAAAATAGGGGCGGGGCCAAAGTACTACCGAGGGGTACCTTTTTTTTGAAGCGTTTTATGTTTCCAAAATATCAGTGTCTATCTGTCATCTCATTGTTTTAAATTGATTTCGTTTAATCTTTTCATCATAAAGTTGATGTTCACTGCCAGATGATCAGTCAGTGAACACCTTCAATGCGTAATAATCGCGATTGGAAAAACGTTTGAGGAAAAAAAAACTTAAGGTCTATTTAAATACTCTACATTGTATATCCCATATAAACATGGTCAGATTACGCATATGCACAGTCAATAGGTGATGAACAAGGCTACTGGAATTGTCTTAAAGGTAAAGTTGAGTTCTGGTCATGCGATTACATTGTGTAAGAACCGATGTGGAATCAATCAGAAAAAGTTGATCATGTATCATATAAGTATTTGAAACAATATAAAAAATTTGGCCCAGGCTTGGTAAAGTAACAAGCACTGTTCACATAATGATGTATATGGGACTACACAAACAGGTGGCATAAAAATCGGGTCTCATTTTAAGCTGTTACTTGTCATATTTAGAATATGAAGGCATTAATAATAGCCATGCTTTTCAGGGGACATTTTTTTCTCTGATGTTCTTCCGCACTTGCATAATAACCATGATAACGCTCACAATTTTTGTTGCACCTCTTTTCAGAACTCAACCTTTTCTTTAAGTTGATCTTTCGACAGGCTTTCAGACGTGTCAGTATAAAGTTTATACAAGTGAATAGCAAGCAGAAAGTGTTTAAAGTCATTTTCAGCAAGCGGCATTGAAGAGACCCTAATATTATGCTGGGATGTTAGGTGAAGTGTGACTTGATCTCATCTAGACCGTGACGTAGGCCTTCTG
>JAVYIG010004248.1:0-27500 GCA_035222895.1 Strongylocentrotus droebachiensis | reverse complement strand
ATCAAGGAATATAAATATAAACTAGTCATGTAACCAGACAAATGGTTAGATAGAGACAATTATAAGAATGAGAGGGTTAAAGTCTGCAACTAGCAGCCGACACACTCTCTCCTGTGTATTCCCCTCACGCCGGGCGAAGGTATCATCGATTCTCGTTCTGCCCAGTCGCGCGCCAAAATCTCCAATTTCGTCACCCCATCACCATCGTCATAGCGTCCAATCTCACACTATATTACCCTCTCTATTTACCAACCTTTCTCATGTGTAAAAAGAGGCTAATTGCATGCTTCCCTGATAGGCAATACTGCCAGCTCTATTGTCAGGTTCTCGTTTATTTAGTCTGTTGTCTGCTCGATTGCTTCGGTTTTGTATTGTTTATATGATCGCAAAACGAGTACTCACTTTCACCTTTAAATGCCTCCAAATACACCTCATGATATTCTGATAACTTTTAAACGTATAGCTATGTTGTCTCTTACAAGCACATTTGAGACCGGGAGGGTGTTTTGTTAAATGTCAAACAGTTCAGGCTCTTCCTATTTCCGGCTATTTTAGATTGTTTAAAAGATCTAAAGAAGGCAATAAAATGTCCATCGATTTGGCAGAGGTTCCTATTTCAGACTATAGAAACCTATAGAGACATCTGTCCTGCTACGATTTCTATCAACATGAGTCCAAGCTATGGCCTGGATGTAAACAGTCTATACTGACCACTTCCAAACTCAATTGACCCATTTTATCAGGACTATTGGGCAATTTAGGATACATGCACCACCTCACAATATTGCATTGATTTTGTTTGTGCAAATGCTGTATCTTCAGACAAGGAACGTGCCCTTCATTTGGGTCACATTTATGACCCTTTTTTTCTCCCCCCCCCCCCCCCCTCTCTCTCTCTCTCTCTAGGATTGTGAGAAAGATGTCTCTCTGAAGTAAAAAGAAACAATAGTTAAACAAAACATGGCGCAAGACCGCTTTAAAAAACTACGCGGGTTTGCAAATCACGACATCCAAACAGAACAGGGGGTACAGGGTTTCTTAATCTTTGCCCAATTCATGGTGGTGTCGGTAGATTTGAAAGTTTTGTCAGTACACATGAGAGTTGGGCAGAATATGTCGGTCCATTGTTTTTGTCTGTGTGTGTTGTGTTTTTTTCCTTTTTATTCATGTTTTCTTTTTCTTTTTGTCTGCTTTTGTCGACTCATTTTCCATGTACCCTCCCTGGGCAACGTTCAAGAGCTTGCGACAAGTATAATGAGGTATGTGCATACAAGTGGGTGAGAAAGGGGTAGAAAAACAAAATGATGGAAAGAGAGAATCGTAAATATTGATAGGATGCATGTGTAAGAAGGTCTATGACATTGACAGTGGATGCAAACAAAGAAGATACAGATGAGGAAAAAACTGACATTGACAAGATGGATATAACAAAACAACGAGGAGAGGAGGAAAAGACAGCCGCAGCGACATAAAACAAACTTCGATTTGGCGCCATGCATAGAGAACGAAACAACATCCTGTAATAAAGTCTGCTTAAAGTGTACTTTCTGACATCCTTCGATGGCCAGATCTAATATCGTATATACTTAGAGATACTGGTAAAGTGCCGTACGTAAACCACACCAATATGAGAATATTATTCAATTTGAAGATGAAATCCTCTCCGATATTCCAAGGATTGGTATTCATTTCACTGCTTGAATCAGTAGTAATTGAACTGAGATCCACCGCTTGACTGTCGAGTCAAAGTGATACGTCAAGTCGTCACTCCGTACAGAGGGATCCGCTAAGAAGGAGTTCATTAAACAGAGAGGTGCTGTATGGAGGGTTGCTCTACAGAGGGATGCAGTAGAGGGGTATGGCAGAGGGGTATGACAGAGGGGTACTATACGAAGGGGTACATCAACACGCAGGAGGGTGTTACAGAGGGGTACGCTATAGAGGGGTATAACAGAGGGGTACTATACGAAGGGGAACATCACCAAGCAGAAGGGTGTTACAGAGGGGTACGCTATAGAGGGGTATAACAGAGGGAACATTAAAGAAGGTTTCTCTACAAATGGGTTCTGTATAATTATAGGGGTGCTTCAGAGGGTACTACCCTGAGGGTTTATCTGCAGAGGGGTAACTAACAAGCCTCTCTCTAACACACACTCTCTCTCTCTCTCTCTCTCTCTCTCTATCTATCTATCTATCTATCCATCTATCTCTCTCTCTCTCTCTCTATCTATCTCTGTCGCTCACTCACTTGCTCTCTCTCTTCATTTATCCATCCAATGCATCGACCTTTCACTCTATAATTAAATGTATGTTTTTGTGTTATATATAGCGCGGGATGATTTTATCACATCAAGTTGCATCAACGTGCAAAATAAGTCAAAATTGCGGAAGAGGATATGTCGGCAAGATAAATACTTCTCTGCATTATGCTATACAAGCCAATGAATCTAGTTCTATTTCAAGAGCAAATTGTACGTCATTTTTAGAAATATCCTAATGAAATGTTGGTTATTAAAGGCCAAAACTATAAATATAAGCAGTCAAAAATTGATTTCATTAACAGAAAAGGTCCTTGCACTCAAGGACAAAGAGTATATCAAATTTGAGTAATTTAGAGAAAGATAGGGAGAGAGACAGACAGAGAGAAATAGAGAGGAGGGAGAGCGAGAGACAGAGAGAAGAGAGGTACAGAAGAGAGAGAGAGAGAGAAGAGAGAAAAATAACGATATCAAAGAAAAGAGGAAATGTGAATTAAAGGATTTAGAGTAGGGGAGACGGAACGTAAGGAGAACAAAGTTATAAAGGAGAGAAAGAAGGAGCAATTTTTCGATGGGTAAAAGAGAGAGAAAGAGAGAGAGAGAGAGAGAGAGAGAGAGAGAGTGAAAGATTGAAAATACAGCCATGTAAAACAATCATCATCATCTCTAAATACAATCTACTAAATCCACTGGGCACACTACAAATTTAACAAGTATATTCCGACAAGCACTTTTCTAAACCCTTAACCAAGTTTATATGCCCCAATGCTCTTCCTTCGGGGAATATTGATTGTACTGTGCCTGTTATTAGGCCTACATACAAACCAGATCATTCTCTCTATCTCATGAGACACCCTGTTCGACCCAAGCCAATGAACATTACCATTGTGTCGTCATCACTTCTCTACCGACGGATCCTAAGATGTAATTTAATATCAATCATTACTTCAATCAAGAATGTCAGTTCATATGATAGTTCCTATGCATCGCAAACTTACCATAGCATCATGGTGGTGCATGGGTATGCATGGAGAATCGGGAGTTTTTAGGGATGTTAATACCACAACCGGAACCCCCTTTAGAGTATAACGGATATTATCCAAGGCATGTAAATAGTGCATACGCACCATAGAATGACGACACAAAAAGAGAGTTGGACACGTACTATGCCCAGTAATGATCGTTACCCGAGCAGAGGCGTGTCCCATGGAGTGAGAGGGAGAGGGGGCGCTAGGAGAGAAATATAGATTGAGAGGGAAAGAAAGGAGTAGAAGGGAATTAAGCAACGGATAGGAAGAAAGAAACAGATAAGGAGAAAGAAGACAGAGGAACAGAAGGGGGCGATGGGAGCCTTTTTTTTGGGGGGGGGGCACATGCCCCGGCCCCTATATTCGTTGCAGTGGACGCATCAGGCGTCTCATACTGAAAGAGAATTACAAATAATATATCAGCCACATTTGAGTCTAATTCAGCATATATTGGGATGTGTACCGCCTCGCCAATCAATTCCTATATTATAATGCATTTGACAAGAGCGAGCTTGAGATTGATATAGTTCATCTCCATCTCTCTCTCTCTCTCTCTCTCTATCTGTCTCTCTCTCTATGTCTTTCTCTCTCTGTGTGTGTCTCTCTCTCTCCCTGTCTGTCTCTCTCTCTCTCTATCTGTCTCTCTCTCTATGTCTTTCTCTCTCTGTGTGTGTCTCTCTCTCTCTCCCTGTCTGTCTCTCTCTCTCTCTCTATCTGTCTCTCTCTCTATGTCTTTCTCTCTGTGTGTGTGTGTCTCTCTCTCTATGTCTGTCTCTCTCTCTCTCTATCTCTCTCCCTCTCCCTCCCCTATTTCTATCCATATATTTATCTACTTCCCTCTCACTCCCTCTCTCTTAAAAAGTTGTAGTATTGCTGAATCAACCCCAAAATATACAAAACATAATGATTATATAATACTTTTACAGAAATCAAATTTAAACTGAGACTAATGAATCTCTTGAAATTTTGAATAAAGGCAGTTCGAGCAAATATTAAATGTATTGATTTGATTTTGTACGAACTATTTGTGCAGGTTGAAAGAGATTATCCTTCATTACCTGCCCTCACAAAACTTTCCTTCAATCTCAAGATGGTTAAAAGGACCTGTAGTTTTCAAATTAATTTATTATCAACGTTTGCATGTTTTGAGTCGATGGACATTGTGAGCATGATTTATTTCAAGAAAGCCATGTAAGTCAAACGTCTTTTATTATAAGTAGAAATAAATTGTATGTTTAGAGGAAACTCCTAAAGTCTTTTTTTAAGATCGAAATTCAGATTGTTTATTTTTTTAGACCTTTTTAGGATTGAACTTCAGATTGTTTATTGTATTAGACAAATTGATAATGGAGCTATACTATTCACCCACATATACTGTTATGGAATTTCCCAATCAGTCAAATAAACACATTCTGAAATATTCCTCGGGCCTAAATCAGACTTATATACTCTCCTACGTCCAGGACAGACGCAATTAAGGGACGTAGGATGGTACCGTATCTTAGAATAGATCTTGGTGATATTTTTCTAGACGACCGGCCCGTACTCCGCAGCCGTCGGACCCGTCTCGACTTTCTTCGCCAGAATTGACGGCTAACGAAAGCACCTATCCACACCTGGGTAACATTAGTCTAGCAGAGCAAATAAACACTTTCCACTCTCCTCTACAAGTGGACCGTCTTGAATTTCTATTGGAATTATAACTCCTCAGTATTCGCGCGCACTGTCCACCTGTACTGGCAAAGACGTGATAACTTCATTTTGGTGGTATAGGCATGCGATGCGGAGCGCAAATTAGCGGGAAAAGGCGGACACCATGTTCTATTTACCCGCTTCTTGAAGTTGTCTTCTGAATAAAGGGAGAAAGACTCTTCTCAAAGGATGATTGGTCAGGGCTGAAAAAGAAGTGAGAGTAAACAATAACATCCAAATCTGTTCACTCGGCAATGAATGACCATAAAGGTGTATTTAAAATTTCCTGCTAATCATCATTTTTTGATATTGTATAATTTTTTTTTTTTTCATTCGTCATATAAAAACATACATAATTATACCATCGATATTTACAGATAGGCCTAAGTAAAGAACATACAAATAACATAACGAATGATAAACATAAAATACAAACATATATACGGATGAGGAACCGGCAAGAAAGAACAATGAAGTCTTATGTGGTGCTGGTCCCTTGCGACATAATAACGAATTTTAACCTATAACACTTAACACCTTAAACCTAACACCTAACAACTAACACCTAACATCGAACACCTGATTGCATATAAATATATTTCATAGCAATTTGTTTACTGTGCGTCATATATGTTTATACTGAATCAAAAAGAGTAAAATCATAATCAACATCAAGGAATCATTACTAATTAGCAGCAAATGAGACGAAACATGTTCTTCCGTTGCATGATAACGGTGCATTCCATGAAACAAATGCATACGTGAGATATATGGTATCTTTAATATTCACCAGGCGTGACTAAATAATTATAAAAGTTGAGAGAACATCACGAAGCCATTGTCTCGATGTAACACAAAACGTTGCGCTGAAATTGACAAGAAGATGAGATATGGATCAATAGTTGGTGCCTGAGCAAATGAAATTTTATACGGAGGATTGAAAGACAAGCAAACATTGAACAGTCGTCTTCAATTGCCAGCCCAGGCTTTGGGAGGAGACAATATGGTGACGTCAATGAACAAATACAAAATGAATACACCCTAATCAACGCAATATGAATCAATGTTTTCCCGTCAAGTCGCCACCCCTGGGTAATACACATTCTCATGAGGCTATTGCTGGGTTAGTATGTGCTTGTTCTTAAAGGAGATGGAAGGCATCTGACTAAACAGCGGTAGAAAGATGCTCTTTTCAAGAAATGTGTGTCTTAAGGGTTGGCTCACGTATGATTTATCATTTTATTGTTATTGTTTGTTAGTTAAGTAATTCGTACAAATTAAGCGCAATGTTCATTTCACGTTTCTTGTTGATCCTTATTACATATTTAGTTTAACCGTAATTTTCATTTCATTTGTTTTGTAAAGCGCTAAGAAACTGTATCTGTATACCAGCGCTATATAAATCTTAGATATTATTATTATTTCCACAACAAAATACAGCAGCGGATCAAGGGTTTTCTGACTGGGGAGGGGGAGGGGCGCAATGCTGAACATTATTTTAAAAGCAAGCAACAACAACAACATCAACAAATATGACAAGAGCAAACAACCAACAAAACATTAATTAACAGCCGGATAACGATCGTCTAGGTCTTAGAAGACTATTTTACAGGTACCCTGTGCCTCCTTACCCTGGATCCGCCACTGAAAGCGATCTTCGAGACAGAGATACGAAGAGAAAGAGGGGAGACTGACAAGGAGATCTAGAAAACGTCAAATCCCTGAAAAACTGACAGATTATATATCTATTCATGACCTGATAAAATAATTCAGCTGCCAAGCTTTATGCATGTTGTGTAGACAGCTCATGGAACATAAATGAGCGCCTAAGTTCTATTCCTGTTAAGTATCGTCTAATAGAAGCAAAAGCTTGTTCAGTGACTTCAACTATGATAAAGATCATTAATTCTATATTTATGGTTTATGGTTTTTTCCTAATAAATATGAGGCCATTGCAATTACACCATTTAACAATTACCAATTGAAGCCAATTTGTTAACTTGGTAGTTAGCAACTACTCAGTACATCTTTCGTTTTCCACATGATTATGCACGCATCCAAACCATATCATTGCAGTTGATAACGTGAATAGCTTTGATGTGTTCAGGGGTGTCTGTATACCATTTTTAACGGCGGGGGGGGGGGGGGAGGGGGAGGGGGAGGAGTATCAGACCAAATTTCGCGAAAAGCTTGCTGCCCCCTAAAATGAAAATCTAAAATAAAAGAAAAAGTAAGGTTCTCAGATTCACAAAATTTACAGGGTTTACATAATATTTCTATCAACTAAAAGAAGACATATTTTCTCACTTTGTTTCATTTCAAACGAAGGTTAACAAAGGAAATAGCCTTTGACAGAGGTTTACTCTTAGACTAGCGTCGTCGTACCCCTCTCTATGTACCCATATGTATGTTCCATGTTAATGAGCGTAGTACAGTGTACTAAATCAAGCTAAAAAGTGAAGGGTTTAATCACTGTTGATAACATAAAGCTCGTGATCAGTCGAGGTAATTATTTTGACTCATCATTCTACGTCATCAAAAAGTGCTCGATTCAGAGCGCGAAGAAAAGGGTTGAGCCGCAGTGTCAAAGCCAGGCAAACGTCACAAAATGAACTAGTTTATTAGAAAGAAAAATAATGTGAATGAGACGCCAAAATCAAGCGTTCACCTTATTGTAGGCCTGCTCGAGCTAATATCTAGGCATCTTCTGCCAGACGGTTTTAGCGCGCGATTGACGCCTGTGGTGCGTGTATATAGCAGACGACGGCTACATGTCTTCGTCGGTTTGGGTTTTTTCGATTTCTTAGAGACGTACGCAGACTAATCAAGATTAGTTGGTTAGGCCGGGCCAAGTCAATGTTATTCGTCTATCGTGATTTGTTATCCCACCTCGCCCTCTCCTTGTCTTTCTACTTCATTCCAACACTCTTTCTCACACAGTCTCCCGTTTCTCTGTACAGATTTGTATTCTCTCATTCCACTTTTATATGTTTCTCTTCGTTTTTCCTTCCGCATTTTTGAAAACATATCATATTGCTTTCATATGTCGCTCTTACTTTCTCATTTGAGGAATATAATCTTTTGTTCTATTCTCCTTATTAATCAAAGCAACAATATGCAAAGATAATTTGAATTGGAAACAACACAGTCAAGCTCCCTCTTTCCAGCTCTTTCTCTCTCTCTCCTTTTCTTTCTCTCCCTCTCACTCTTGTCTTATTTTCTCTCTCTTTACACCTCGATCCTCGCTCGATCACTATATCTTTCCTATCTCTTCCTTCTCTTTCCTTCCTTAACTTTATCATTATCTCCCCCTCTCTATCTCTCTCTCCTTCTCTCTCTCTCTCTTTCTTTCTCTCCTCCTTGCATGTCTCATCCTTTCTCAAGACCTCACTATACTGTCTCTAACCCCTAATATCCCCTCACACATTATTCGTATCCACCATCTTCGTCTACATTTAATGCTGATCATAATGCTTAATACTGTTTGGGTTTATAGTAATTTGTTGTAATTATTTCATTTCATTTACGTCGCCCTCCACTAACACCACCACAACAAAGTCACATTGTCATCATAACCATTATCATCATCATCACCATCTTCACCATCATTATCCTCACCATTATCATCACCATCATCATCACCACCATCCTCATTACTGTCCTCATCATCGTCCTCTTCAATATCATTATCACCACTACCATCATCACCCCCATCACCCTTATCATCATCATCCTCATCATTATCCTCATCATCATCATCATCATCATCATCCTTATCATTATCCTCATCATCATCATCATCATTATCCTCATCATTATCCTCATCATCATCATCATCACCATCATCCTTTTCACTATCATCATCATCATCATCATCATTATCCTCATATCATCACCATCCTCATCATTATCCTTACCATTATCATCACCACCATCATCATCATTATCCTCATCATTATCCTCATCATCATCATCATCACCATCATCCTTTTCACTATCATCATCACCACTACCATCATCATCATCATCATCATCGTCATCATCATTAGGTGTTGTTTTTTTTATTTTACTTATCCCGTCCTCCCACACGATCCATTTTACATCACAAACGGTAAAGCCAGTGTTCGCCACACCCTAGCTTCTTCACCGTCCTAGCCTGGGGCTCTCTAACAAGCGTAGAAGCCTGGCAAGACGAACCAAGCACTCCATCTCACTAAAGATAACATACCACATTCTTACTTCTCGGCTAACATCTACTTCAATCATTCTATACCTTCTTAGAACTGAAGCGCGGTTCAACTTTTACCGGTTTAACAGACTTTTTTTTAGCGACCGCAGAATAAGAGCATAAAATGCGTGAATTAGAGCAAAGGAAAGTCAACAGATGCATGTCCTTTTACGTTTTTCATGCTAAACTCTTTTCTAAACACGCTGATCATTTTGTTTGTTGTTGTTTTCAGTCAAAGATTGCTACCACCAAATTATCGCAATATTTTCAAGAGAGTGTCATATTCTTTCATTGCTAAAAACATACATGATGTATTAATTGGATTCTTTTCTTTCTTTCTTTTTGGATATTTTAAAGGAAGTTATTAAACAAACGAGTAATAGTTAAAGAAATAATTAACAGGCACACGAATTATTAGTGTGATCGACCTATATCAACAGGTTATGATTCGTTCAGTTTTGTATGAATACCGATCTTTTAAAGTTGGCGTCCAAAATAAGCTCTAAATGCTCGTTCAGATATAATACGGGAAACCGCCGTAAAAAGGCCACTTTGGGTGTTTTTTCTACGTGTAGTAAGTGGTAACTTTGCCAAATAAGTGGTCCTACGCGTATTAACTAAGCTCTGTATTATAAGACACTGAAATGTGCGTATTACGCTTTACGACATGATTTTTTTTTTTTAAAGTTGCGTTTTTTTTTACCGCTTCGTTTCTGAATAATGAATACAAATAAGTTTGTAATGTCTTAACTCTTATGCATACAAATTGATGAAAATTGTATTTTCTAAATATTGTCTTTTTTTATAGGTTTACATTTTACACCTCCCCTTGTACTTAAACAGTTAAACTGACAGTTGTTTCTTTCCCAGAAAATGAAATGGACACCATCTAGTGGAGTTGAATATCTCGCCTCGACTAGTATATAATGGGATGTGAACTGAAATAAGCGATTCGAATATTTATAATGACAGGTCATTTCCATGACCAGACTCTCTCTGCTGTTTTTATTACGTCCAAACTAGTCTTCATGGGTAGCATGTTGTGTAACTTCATCATGAAGAGTGTTAGAATGAAAATAAAGAGTGTTTTATTTGATTCTCTTCTACCGTGTTTAGCGCACTGCCGTCGCCGTGCACGCTCCGTTGTGTGTATCTAGTAGCCTTCCCCGTGGTCGAATGCCTCGCAGATCAGTCAGGTAATCGAATTACTTAAATTGACGAGGGTATATTCGGTCATTAACAAAAACGAGGATTCATTCGTTTTTAAGGATCCCATGGATGCATTACTGTATCTAGTTGGTTTCTCCATTAATATTATAAAACAATGTAAACAAATAGGCGCAGAAAACATTTTTAATTGATCAAGCCCATATAATTCTGCAAACTTCCTTAAACAAAAGCTTAGGGTCGGTTCTCTATTAAAGAATGTTTTGTTTTGAACCTCAAGCTCCCCTTTAGAACTGCTCCTGCCAAAGTTCACCAGAGAAAAGATAATTTCGCCATATAAAAAAATGTTTTTTTCAGATCTCAGCTGACAAGATAGTCTCAAGCAGTTCCACCTTATAAATACTTAAAATGAATATTTGTAAGGAACTGATTATTATTCGTTGTCAAGATTGATCTCTAAACCATCAGAAAGAAGACTTATTGATGAAGAAAAGGAATATTCAATTTTCCTTGACCTGCTGTCAAAATTAAAATATTTCGACCAGAAAATATACTATTCTGTTCTCGAAACCCTTTTTCTTTTTCCTATATTGGCTTTCTATCTCACTACATAATACGGGGCCGTGGATATAACCTATACGGCGCACACAGCGGTGTTCATAGTAGATTCTAAATTAGAAAAACAGGTTCCCTCTCTCTGAATTATGACAGCAATTAATAACTTCAACTTTGCAACATGCATTTAGCAATTGCGGTGACGTTATATATGCCAGGGCTATTTAGCCTTTAGATTACAAACAAGAATGGATGATCTAGTTTCTTAAATTTGTCTGTTATATAAAAACCGACAGCGATACTTGCGTTCTATTTCTTCTCTGTTCAATATCTTAAGCATGTAACTATATTACACAAAAATACATCATTTTTCGATACTTTGAGTATAACAGTGTAATAACATAGATTGAGGTATATAGCAAAGACCTTTCGCGATTCACTCTTTAAAGTTTGTTCATCTTTGAAGTTGTGATTTCATTATATAACAATTTCAGACCGAAGGTTCAGACATTGAGGGGGAAGAGAAATAAAAGAGGCGACACCGGAAAAATTACAGTAAATGAAATACGAGAAAAAAAGAACATATAGTGAGAGGGAAGTGTTATACCATCTCCTTTTCCTGTTTCCTTTGCCTCCTCCTCTTCTCCCCCCCCCCCCCCCTTCTCTCTCTCTCTCTCTCTCTTTCTCTTACACTCACACACACTCCCTTTCTCTTTTTGTTTATATAAACATATCCTCACGAAGCAGTTTATTAGTCTGTGAACAAAAACATATCAAGTATACTAACACATTCAAAATCACTGTCACAGTTATTATCATCTTCTTTTATTCTCAAAAGTCAAGTCTTTAGCATTATCTTCCGCCTTTCATTTTTACAGCTGTTTCTCGTTCAATTCCTCTGTCAATCAAGTTTGAGTAAATTTCTCCTGGAATATCTTTCCTTTGGCTGGGTAGATGATTGGAAGTGACAAGTCGTGTTGTGATATGAAGTAATCAAATAGAAACGGGACGGTCTCTCGTGCCTCTTGTAATTTCCCGTGGTTAAACCAGCATAACCATCATTAGTTATTTCCATTGGTATTCGAGAATGTCTTCTCGAGCTTCTTCTATTTATATCTGAAGCTCATGTTGGATTTCTGGGAAGTAATTCATTAGGAGAGATTGGATCTTTTTTGTTCTTAGCCACGAGACTTTCAGCATTGATGATAATCCGCTTCAGGTAAACAAAATCTAGAACAAACCCTAACAAGCTTGCCAATCCTCCAACTCCCAACTCTCTATGTGTGTGTCTCTCTCTCTCCCCCGTCCTTCTCTCTCTCTCTTTATCTATCTATCTATGTATGTGTGTTTCTCTCTCTCCCTCCCTCTCTCTCTCTCTCCCTCTCTCTCTCCATCTCTCTATCTCTCCCTCTCTCTTCTCTTTCTCTCCCCCGTCCTTCTCTCTCTCTCTTTATCTATCTATCTATGTATGTCTGTCTATCTCTCTCTCTCTCTCTATCTCTCTTTCCTCTCTCTCTCTCTCTCTCTGTGTCTCTCTCTCTGTGTGTGTCTCTCTATCTCTCCCTCTTTCTCTCTCCATCTCTCTATCTCTCCCTCTCTCTTCTCTCTC
The DNA here is from genome assembly GCA_035222895.1 of Strongylocentrotus droebachiensis. NCBI lineage: Eukaryota > Metazoa > Echinodermata > Echinoidea > Camarodonta > Strongylocentrotidae > Strongylocentrotus > Strongylocentrotus droebachiensis. Next base: position 14,963 of record JAVYIG010004248.1, on the reverse strand, counting down.
TCTCTTCTCTCTCTCTCTCTCTCTCTCTCTATCTATCTATCTATCTATGTATGACTTTCTATCTCCTTCTCTCTATCTCTATCTATCTCTCTCTATCTCTCTCTCTCCCCCATCCTTATCTCTCTCTCTCTCTCTCTCTTGCTCTCTCTATCTCTCTCTCTATCTCTCCCTCTCTCTTTCTCTCTCTCTCCCCATCCTTCTCTCTCTCTCTCTCTCTCTCTATCTATATATCTATGTAGGCCTTTTTATCTCCCTCTCTCTATCTCTATCTATCTCTCTCTATCTCTCCCTCCCTCTATCCTTCTCGCTCTCTCTCTCTCTCTCCCTTTCTCTCTCTCTCTCTATGTATCTATATTTTTCTCTCTCTTTAATATTCTGTTGTTCTATCTACATGATCTATTCAATATGTTTTGAACTTTGTTTCATCCTGGCAACGACGTGCTATCACTCATCATCTCTCACAACCATCATCATCTGTATTTGTCGAACATGTCAAATCTGGCAACATCCAAGCGCATCATAATGTAAAGTTTACCCTTTTCGCTTGAGGGTTATCATTACTTTATCGTTACCCTTATATCTATTAGAGCAAAAATAGAACCAGATTCTTGTTTTTTTAAAGGGGGCAATAACTATTAACAAAATATCTGATTACAAAATGGTGTATTTCATATTCTTAAGGTAATGGTTTACGAATAAAATCTCTGAAATGCAGAGGGAAGAGGTTTGGTATGGGGGGAACACAATCGCAAAGACTTTCAAAACTTAGGAAATTTCATCAGCCCTGCCCATGACCTTTCAAAATTATAGGGACATGTTACGCAACTTAAACATGATTTCAATAGGATATACAAATGGGTATTGAGATTTTCACTGAGTATATTTTGGTGAAGGTCTTTCCTATCTCGTTGCGTACTGAGGTATTTAGATTGTTTTTTAGGAGGATTGACCCCCTCCTTAACTCCACCTCTCAATTAGGTTTCCCAAATTACAATGATTTTAGGAGACCAACCATCCATACCTCCACATCGCATTAGTCACCTCCCCCCCCCCCCCCCCTCCCATTCCTCTCCACGCAGTCGAATGATTAATCACCACCTCTCCTAGACATGTCTGGGTTAGTCTTAGAGGACTTGTCAATTCTCTAAAGGGTCTATGACTTCTGTTACTACTCCTCCTCTAGTTGGCTGTTGTGGGATGCATTTCTATGGCATCCCCTTCATCTTCATCTCTCTCTCTCTCTCTTTCTTTCTATCTCTTTCAAGTTCTCTCTCTCTCTCTCTCTCTCCTCCACTCCCCCTCTTTTTTTTCTCTCTCTGCCTAACTTGCTCACTCTCTCTCCCTTTCTTTGTTTCTTCCTTCACTCTCTTTCATTGCTTTTACCTCGGGGCAAGGTGAGATACCTCACTTCACCCATGTCTTTCTCCTTTTCTCTCTCTCTCTCTTTCTCTCTCTATCTATTTCTCTGCATTATTTTTCTTTACCTTTTCTCGTTCTTTCCCTATCTAATCTGAATATCTTTTTGACATGTTCCCCCTTCTCTGAATTTATTATGCTTTCTCGATAATTATTTCACTTCCCGCATTATGTATTCCTCTCTGTCTCCCTCCACGCGTCATTGCCTTTGGGCTATGTGATTAACACGTAAGATACCTGCCTCACTCTCTCTGTCTCTCTCATCCCAACGAATACATATCATCTGGAGGGTCAAGCTAGAGCTTTGTACACACAGTACACTTTCATCTCATCTCGTTTTCATTACCATTTCCCCGCGCGAAATGCACTTTTATCTTCACTTGCAAAAGTTTGTGATGCGTCATTGCAAGAGGATGATGACTTCTTCTCTTTAATCTTTGGTCTAGTCATGATATTCATTACGTTCGCGAGAAGATAGAGGTACACCGGAACCCTCTAAAACGATCTAAACTCAAATGTTGAGTTGTGATTACGTGAATACAAACTTAAAGGCCCGAATTCACAAAGGAGGTTTGTCGACAAACCGAGGTTTATGTACGTCATATGACGCGTTTTGACACGTTTTTTACAAACCTGGTTTGTAAATAACAAAAGGAGGTTTGTCGACAAACCTCCTTTGTGAATTCGAGCCAAAGGGAGTAGGAGGTGCGATTGAAAGAAGGGAACATGTGTATACACATTTTTGTGAGTGCATTCGTGAATATGTACTGCAGGCAGTTAATATAACTAATGCACGAGCTAAAAACATGTATTATTTGTTTTATAAGATGGGTCAGATGCCAGATGGTGCATTTGGTAAAAGTTAATGCATTCACATGTGATCTATAGTAGATGTGAGTGTATTATTAGATCCAGACAAACTAGCTATAGTAGCTGTGAATGTATTATTGGATCCAGTCGTACTAGCTATAGTAGATGTGAATGTATTATTGGATCCAGTCGTACTAGCTATAGCAGATGTGAATGTATTATTAGATCCAGACGTAGTAGCTTTAGTAGATGTGAATGTATTATTGGATCCAGACGTAGAAGCTATAGTAGATGTGAATGTATTATTGGATCCAGACGTACTAGCTATAGTAGATGTGAATGTATTATTGGATCCAGACGTACTAGCTATAGTAGATGTGAATGTATTATTGGATCCAGACGTACTAGCTATAGTAGATGTGAATGTATTATTGGATCCAGACGTACTAGCTATAGTAGATGTGAATGTATTATTGGATCCAGACGTACTAGCTATAGTAGATGTGAATGTATTATTGGATCCAGACGTACTAGCTATAGTAGCTGTGAATGTAATATTGGATCCAGACGTACTAGCTATAGTAGATGTGAATGTATTATTGGATCCAGTCGTACTAGCTATAGTAGCTGTGAATGTATTATTAGATCCAGACGTAGTAGCTTTAGTAGATGTGAATGTATTATTGGATCCAGACGTAGAAGCTATAGTAGATGTGAATGTATTATTGGATCCAGACGTACTAGCTATAGTAGATGTGAATGTATTATTGGATCCATACGTACTAGCTATAGTAGATGTGAATGTATTATTGGATCCAGACGTACTAGCTATAGTAGATGTGAATGTATTATTGGATCCAGACGTACTAGCTATAGTAGATGTGAATGTATTATTGGATCCAGACGTACTAGCTATAGTAGATGTGAATGTATTATTGGATCCAGACGTACAAGCTATAGTAGATGTGAATGTATTATTGGATCCAGACGTACAAGCTATAGTAGATGTGAATGTAATATTGGATCCAGACGTACTAGCTATAGTAGATGTGAATGTATTATTGGATCCAGACGTACTAGCTATAGTAGATGTGAATGTATTATTGGATCCAAACGTACTAGCTATAGTAGATGTGAATGTATTATGGATCCAGACGTACAAATTATAGTAGATGTGAATGTATTATTGGATCCAGGCGTACTAGCTTTAGTAGATGTGAATGTATTATTGGATCCAGACGTACTAGCTATAGTAGATGTGAATGTATTATTGGATCCAGACGTAATAGCTATAGTAGATGTGAATGTATTATTGGATCCAGACGTACTAGCTATAGTAGATGTGAATGTATTATGGATCCAGACGTACAAATTATAGTAGATGTGAATGTATTATTGGATCCAGACGTACTGCCTTTAGTAGATGTGAATGTATTATTGGATCCAGACGTACAAGCTATAGTAGATGTGAATGTATTATTGGATCCAGACGTACTAGCTATATTAGATGTGAATGTATTATTGGATCCAGACGTACTAGCTATAGTAGATGTGAATGTATTATTGGATCCAGACGTACAAGCTATAGTATATGTGAATGTATTATTGGATCCAGACGTACAAGCTATAGTAGATGTGAATGTAATATTGGATCCAGACGTACTAGCTATAGTAGATGTGAATGTATTATTGGATCCAGACGTACTAGCTATAGTAGCTGTGAATGTAATATTGGATCCAGACGTACTAGCTATAGTAGATGTGAATGTATTATTGGATCCAGACGTACTAGCTATAGTAGATGTGAATGTATTATTGGATCCAGACGTACTAGCTATAGTAGCTGTGAATGTATTATTGGATCCAGACGTACAAGCTATAGTAGATGTGAATGTATTATGGATCCAGACGTACAAATTATAGTAGATGTGAATGTATTATTGGATCCAGACGTACTAGCTTTAGTAGATGTGAATGTATTATTGGATCCAGACGTACTAGCTATAGTAGATGTGAATGTATTATTGGATCCAGACGTACTAGCTTTAGTAGATGTGAATGTATTATTGGATCCAGACGTACAAGCTATAGTAGATGTGAATGTAATATTGGATCCAGACGTACTAGCTATAGTAGATGTGAATGTATTATTGGATCCAGACGAACTAGCTATAGTAGATGTGAATGTATTATTGGATCCAGACGTACTAGCTATAGTAGATGTGAATGTATTATGGATCCAGACGTACAAATTATAGTAGATGTGAATGTATTATTGGATCCAGACGTACTAGCTTTAGTAGATGTGAATGTATTATTGGATCCAGACGTAGTAGCTATAGTAGATGTGAATGTATTATTGGATCCAGACGTACTAGCTTTAGTAGATGTGAATGTATTATTGGATCTAGACGTACTAGCTATAGTAGATGTGAATGTATTATTGGATCCAGACGTACAAGCTATAGTAGATGTGAATGTATTATCGGATCCAGACGTAGTAGCTATAGTAGATGTGAATGCATTATTGGATCCAGACATACTAGCTATAGTAGATGTGAATGTATTATTGGGTCCAGACGTACTAGCTATAGTAGATGTGAATGTATTATTGGATCCAGACTTACTAGCTATAGTAGATGTGAATGTATTATTGGATCCAGACGTACTAGTTAACTATAACAGTTATTTTGCATTTACATGCACCAATTGCATTAGAATATAATCAGGCATAATAGCAGTAGTAAAATAGATAGAAGAGCTGTTGTAAAAGCAGTAACAGTAATGGATGTCATGGTGGTGATGGTGGTGTTAGTTGTAGTTGTTGTTGTGTATGCTATCTTTACTTTAGTTGCTGCCGTTTTTGTTGTAATTGTGTTGCTGTTGTTGTTGTTGTTGTTGCTATCATTGCTGTTGTTGTAGAATATACTGAAGTAGGTTTAGAAATGTAGTAGTAAGATAAGAAAGCAGTTATAATTGGGTGACCAGTATATTATCTAGAGAAAAATATGATAAAGAAAGAAGAAAGAAATGCGATAGGTTCTTCGTCCTATTTGAAAAAAGTAAACACTCATTTCCTGTCAATTTGAAATATTTTCTCGGTGTCATCTGTATTTAGGTTAACCAGAATTCTGAATAACCTGATAGGTCCTAATAACCACGTGACACCGCAAGTCTGGTGGCGACTCTCTAAAGCCAGCTTACCATTAGTTAAGGGATCGGTTTACTGCTGTAGTAATCACACAGCCAATTCGGCCTGATTCCTCGTCCCAGTTTTCCTTCTCCTCCTTACCACCCATGACATTAACCCCTTTCCTCCCACGAGACTGCAGAGTGCATGTCCAAAGTCTTTAGATGATTGGTGACTTAAAGGCTGTATGTGGAGAACCGGTGGCCGATTTGCATTTTGGACGATCCTGAGCAGACGCCACTCTCAAGGCCCGATTATTCAATCTAGGGGTCATTTTACAAAGAAATACAAAAAAAATATTAACACATATCATTTTACGTTATATGATAATGTATCACAAATCCAATGCGTTAGAAAACGCGGTGTAGAAGATAGGAACGTTCGTCTAATGTTTCCTTGGGACTATGATAAAATCATTCTATTACTGGTCAAAAACGATCGCAAATACTTAAAAGAAAATCGAAGGCAATTTGAAAACCCTTTTGTACGTCTTCAGATTATGTAATATGCCAATTTACTATTTGCAAAGGTCATTAATTGATACAAATCGCTAATCACTCTGCCCTGGGATTAAATTGTTGACAGATTTGGTGAAGATGCTGATGTCAGCTGTATTGTATGAAAAACACTTTACATAAAAATGAACACTTGGGACTACACAAATCGGTGGCCAAAACTTTAGCCCTAAAAAGCACTATTCCAAGTTGCATTTGAATTCAAGGGCATTCCCAGAGTAATTTTATGGTGTTTTCTTGTCACAGCAAGGGGGAATAGTCAAGAAAGCATAACGATAATATTAAACCATCGAAACAAAGAAGCAGAAGCAAAAATCAAACCCGTATACCTGGACTTCTATATTCCCTTTAATTACAACGGTTGGCAATGCTGGATTAGGTAGGTTTTACTTCATTGAAGTTTAGAGCTAGAGAAGAAGAGAGGGGGTAATAAAGAGAAGAGTGGGGTAACTAGAGGGGAAATGAAATGCAGAGAAGAGGGAGAAATGGTGTCGATTTCGACCTCATGGGGGAGACGCTTTATAACAACATAGTTTATGAACTCGAGAAAAGAAAAAATATAATTGAAAGAGGATTCATAAAAATTAGTTTGGAAATTGTAATACTTAGTACATCTAAATTCCCATGCTGGTCTAAAAGAGAAATAGAAATTATTTGAAAACCTTTTTATTCTTGCAAGGGACTTTTTTTTTCCCCAATCGGAATAGCTTTTCTGTTTATTTCTAGGTTTTTTCATTGATAAGAAACGATATAAAGGCAAAACAATCTAAAACTATATAATTCTTAAAAAAATGCAAGAAGAGGGAATGAGACTTAATGTTACCTTTATAAAGCGCAACGTTATTAGATTAAGATGCAATAAGCTAGAATATGCATTGCAGGAACAAGTATTGATTGGGGAGCTCAGGTGATATGAACAGAAACGTCATTCTTTTCATTCCATGTTGTCCTATTTTATTTACGTACAGTAAAACACATTTCAGCCTGCGGCTGTTTGTAAACATAAATCTTACATCATTGTAACACAATATTCCATAATTTTTGAACAAATAAATATAGAAGTAGGTTATCAAAAGAAACAGTGATGCTCTAGAAACCTTTTAAAATCAGAAATGGCCCCGATAAGGAGATTATATTCTAAGCAGCCCTGATCCTAAGTATTCGTTCTCCTTGTGTTCTAAATACAATATCCATTGGTCATGGTTGGCTACTGGGGTTACACGTTTCTGGTTTATGGATAAGAGACAGAATGGTAAACACATCAAATAATATTTGCCTTTATTGCCTTTCCGGTCTCTTAAAGATCATTCTATTAATCAAAACAAGAGGGAAAATACGTATCGGATTTTTCAATTGCCATAATTGATGACACTAAGGGTTAGTGACTGGTTTCAATGATTTATGTCAGTATGTTTGTTGTTTATTAATGTTTGCATGTTTCTTTATCTGTATATAATTTTGTCAAATCGATATGCTTAAAGCTTGGACGGCTTTGGAGATGGAACTGAAAATAATGATGTTCCTCACTATGTTTGCCGATGTCTACAGACATACATGTACTGACGGGGTGACAGAGTGAGGAGATGAATGATTCAGAAACAACAACAACAATTATTCCACAAAAAAGTGTCATACGCTACAGTGTGCGTGAAATTTAAACCAAGCATGGACGATATTACCTTTAAGATGTTCAGCTTACCCACCTAGAATCTCTAGAAATGTGATTTTCTCTTTGAAATTCAGATACCGCCCGCCAAATGACTTTTTGGTACCCTCTCTTCATATTGCTTTTAATCATTCATGCGTGAAATATGCATCATATGAGTTGCATCAAATGTAAGAAGAAGATCTAAGCTTTACAAATATCTGTAATTTATTAACTATAATTGTAATTATTATTTATGATAAAACATCGATAATACTCGGTTTCGTTTATTTCTGGGACGCAATGTATACTGCTTGAGTAATCAGCTGTTTACAGTCATCGGTTGATAATTAATGTGTATTCAAACTATTCAATATATGAATGTATTTGTTAATATTGTTATAGGGGTCTTTGTTGCGAGTGGCTGCGTTTTCATCCCGCTAGCTTAATACAATAGTTGAATAGTTGAAGTTGGATGCGGCGGTTTGTTAGATGCTAGTTCCCGCATCAAGTGTGAGCGCGGTTCTAAAAAGATCGGGCAGTCATAAAGATTCCAGGTCGAGGTAGTGATAAAAAATGATACGACTGATGTGTGGGAAAAACAGCTATCTTGACCTTTACATCTTACACATCACGTGTGTTCTGATTCGTGCTCTCTCTCTCTCTCTCTCTCTCTCTCTCTCCTCTTAAACTCATCCCATCTAAATTTGATTTCTTCCCTTCTCTCATTCTCTCTTTCACTGTACTCTTTCCTTTAAAACTTTCTTTCCTTCTTGACCTTTGAACTTTTTACCACTTTTTTTAGTACGTTATTCTTTTATTTAGTCTGTATTTCTTTTTGATTTCACCGTTGTCTTGAGCATTCAATAACGTTCCTCAAACTATAAGCCATCTCAGTCTCCTATGTTTTTTCTTATTACCCCTTCACCCCCCCCCCCCCCCAAACCCTCTCTCTCTCTCTCTCTCTCTCTAGCTATTTATCTATCTATCTATCGGTCTGTCCGTCTCTCTCTCTCTCTCTCTCTCTCTCTCTCTCTCTCTATCTATCTATCTATCGGTCTGTCTGTCTCTCTCTCTCTCTCTCTCTCTCTATCTATATATCTATATATCGGTCTGTCTGTCTCTCTCTGTCTCTCTCTCTCTTTCTCTCTATCTATCTATCGGTCTCTCTCTCTCTCTCTCTCTCTCTTTACCATCGCCATCAAACTCATAAAATCAGTCCAGTCTCTCCAATCTCTCCACTCTATCATGTAAGCATGTTAACATCATTCACATAACGATAAATACTCAGAATACCTACCGGCAAACCGACCAGACTCAATACTACTCTGATGACGTCAGTAACACTGATATTCGATACTGCTAATATACTCTCCTTTGTGCTTATTTTCATATCTCTAATGTTACATTTATTCGGTCTCCTTTTCTGTTAATGTTTTCACGGCGTGTACAGTTATTGGCAATGTGTCTATTTGATGTATTCAATGATACAGTATTCTTGGAATGGCTGGACCGCTGGTGATGTATTACATTGTTTTTGCGTGCCCTTGACGTACTTGTTAGAGATTTTGCAATCAATAAGCAATATGTATCTAATTGCATTGGGTTGTTTCTATATCTATTAACGACAATGTGCTGGGTACTTATTTCGGTTGACTAATTTAAATTGAAGCATCACGTAGAGGAAGATATCCAAAAACTAAAAATATTTAAAAACCACGACAATTACACTTACGCCTATTATTTTCTCATTAATCGCATTTCTTTAAAATTATATCATGTACTGTAGATCCTATAATCTTTGCGCACGATACTCATGGACAGCTAAATAAAACAGTTTTAACACGTGCAAAGGACCTGCAATATTCTAAGAGATAAACATAAAGATGAGTGCATATTCTTTAAAGCTTTGATTTAGGAGTACCATTTTTTTCTGAAACATTCAATATCATTTGTTAGGTAAAGGATTAATAGATATTTATTTTTAAGGGAGTTGCTTATAGTTCACAACACTGTTAAACACATTCAGGAATCATGGAAAGAAAAGGAAACAAAATGATCCTCTCCAAGGTATAATTCATGTACATGTATATATTAGTAGCTATCTAGATAGATCATTAGACACGGATTGTGTTTATGCAAAAGGGATTCATAGTTGCTACCGTATTATTTATTGAAAACAACGACAAATAACAGAATGCTTCATATTTAGTTGAATTGATTAACAGATGTGTTGCTTTGAAGGAGATATACACTGTTGTTCCAGTTTTATCGAAAGAGGTCTGGACGTTAAAGGAAAATATTCATCTTCTCCTGTGCATCACGTGCTATTCATGAAGTGTCGACTCAGAGTCTGCACATCAAATAAACAGACTCGACACCCACGCGCAGATGAAAAGCGTTGAAAATTTATTTATTCAATCCCACTTCGCGTCATTGAAAAAATATGAAGAATGAGAGGATAGCGGGAATCTCTGAATTTGATATAGAGACGCGGATGGTCAGGCCTGCAAATGAAAGTAATTCTTGGGTATAAGAGGCTACTTGACAAGTGTGTAAGTGGCGTTTGTGTTTGTTTAGGAATAAGGGGAGGGATAGGAGAGGAAAATGGGATGAAGTCTCTGTCGAAGGGAGCTGAGAGATGGAGTAGGGTTAAATAAATGCATCTAGGCAATGTTATGTCGGGTAGACAAGTATGTATATATATGGATTGACTTTCGTCCGTTGGTAATGGTTGGAATGGGTGATGTGCAAACACTTCACATCTTCTTTCCGGCTTCTTTTCAAAACCATCATTTTTCTCTTCTCCTGTCTGCTACTGTTTATTTTCAAAGGATGCCCGTAGGCTGATCCAGGGGTGAGCAAAGGGACTGCCCCTTTTCTGAGAAAACGAAAACGTCATGGTAACCACCTCCCCTTCCCTTCCCACTTTTAACAAATTTTAGAGGCCTCGTAGGACTTCTTTTTATCATACACAGGGTACAACATCATATCAGGATTTAATATGTCACCCCCACCCCCTCTTACCCGCTTGCCCCCTTCCCATCCATTACAAATTCAAATTAGAACTCAACACACTGATGATTTTATAGAAATCAAAATGTACAACATATGCCACCACTTTCTTTTCGTTTTCATTCACATAGAAAAATAATAACGTTAAGCCTTCAGACCAACAATGAAGGTCGAAATCCCAATACGATGGTTTATATAATTGGGACAATAAGGTACAAATAACTTGTATCAAACTTCTCACCATACAGCAGAGTTTGAAGTACTTTTCTGTACCTCTGTAAGATTATGATGTTACTTTACCTTGGCCTGCATTGGGTTCGACAGTGCGTGCCGCTGCACATCCGGTCTGCCAAGAGAAATTCTCATAAACAGCTTCGAAATTGGAGAAAGTGGCTTGTATGTTCCACTTTTTTTCTCTGTAATGCTTCATTTTACTTGATTTATTGGTGATGAAGTTTTAGATTTCTCTTTAGGCATACAAGTTATATGTAAATCTAGGGAGGCTAGGATCACTCTTCCTCCCCCCGGACATTGTCGGGATGAATGCTAAATATTTCAGCGGTGGAAATGGGTGTGGACAAACCTGAACAACTTTATTTATTTATTTTGTTGCTTTGCTTTCTTCTATTTTTTTGTTGCTAATGGACAAATTTTTATAAAATAGCAAACTTCTGAAGAATTTTATTTTTTACATGTTAGAGCTTTCTCTGACTTTTGGACAGCTTGTACAGTAGTTTTTAAGTCTGATCACCGCCTTTAACCCGTTCCTTCCGGGAACCTGGTATACCAGGCTCCCGTGGAGCCCACTCACAGACGGGAACCTGGTATACCAGGTTCCCATAATAGGCAGGTAAATGGCGTCTTTACAAGCCTAAAATTGCTCTTCCCTGCCATTAATTCAATAAACTAGTGGATTTGAGGGTTTATCCAAAGTATATGCTATCATTATCCATTACTCCTGTTTTGTTTACTTTAATATTATTCATTATAATTGTACTTTTTCATAAGCATGTCAAGTTTTATCTCACATGAAATTCGTACAGCAGCGTATGCAGCTCCGCGATGTCTGTCCCAGAGATATTGACTTTCGCTGAGACCTTCCATGCACAGAATACTAATACTGCTGGTTTTTCAATTGGGAGCAGCGCAAAGCTTATAACCAAAGCATATAACGGCACGCGCGGAACAATGCACTTCACTGCACTTGAAAGGAAAAGCCAAAGGTCAACTCTCTATTGTCAACAACAATACAAGCAGTATTATAAGTCTAAAGCAAGATGGCGCGACTGCTAAAAAAAGTTCTATTCAACTTTGATAAGGCTCGCGAGGCTGTACTCGATTTAGTCTCCGAAAACGAGTTTTGATCAGGTGTATTTTGGATTTATTATTATGATATTTTTATCACCGACCCCCCTCCCCCTCCATACAACAAGCTCAGATTTATTATTTAGTTTGTCTCTTTTTTGTTTGTTTATATTTTTGGGCTAAAGTATGATGTCCTACGTATAATAGTAACGTCAATATAGCATACTAAACATTTTTGTATAGCAGTTTGATGCAACAGAGATTTACATTCAAAAGTTTTACTTTTTATAAGTATTGGACAGTAATATTCTTCTCATTTCGACTTTATCAGCCGCTCATTCTCTATAGCGTTCCCTATTTCGTTCCCTATACTAAATATAAGGTATATGTGAGGGGGGGGGGGGTGTATGTGACAGGGGATATAAATTATTTGAGAAAGAGGGGTCGGTGAGAAAAATATCATAATAATAAATACAGAACAGACTACGTCCAACTTTCTATCTCTCCTCCCCCCCCCCCCCTCCAGCTCTGATTTTTTTGTTTTATGTTCGTCTCTTTTTTGTTTGATTATATCTTTTCGCTTAAGTATAATGTCTGACGTATAATATCAGGGATATGTTATAATAAATATTCCCAAGGAAGGGATGATGCCGGCATACAAGTAAATGGCGGAATAGTAGAAAACATTTTGAAAGATGAAGATGGAAAACGACATAGAAAGAGAGAGAGGGAGAGAGAGAGGGGGTGGGCGGGGGCAGGAGAGATAGAAAGTTGGACGTAGTCTGTTCTGTATTTATTATTATGATATTTTTCTCACCGACTACCCCCCCCCCCCCCCCCCACACACACCTCAGATTTTTTCTTTAGTTTTTCTCTTTTTTGTTTGTTTATATCTTTTGGCTAGAGCATAATGTCCGACGGATAATAGTACCGTCAATATAGCATAATAAAAGTTTGTTTATATCAGTTTGATGCAACAGAGATTTACATTCAAAAGTTTTATTTTATATAAATATTGTACAGAAATATTCTTCTAATTTTGACATTATCAGCCGCTCGTTTTCTATGTCGCTCCCTATAATAAATATAAGGTATAATGTACATCATCAGGGATAATTTTATGTTATAATAATTAATCTCAAGGAACTTGCTGCCGGCGTACAAGCAAATGGAGGAATAGATAACAATAAGAAAGATGAAAATGGAAAAACGACATTGACAGATAGACAGAGAGACAGGCATATAGAGAGAGAGAGAGAGAGAGAGAGAGGGGGGGGGGAACGGAAAAAATAGAGATAGAGGGGGGGGGGGTAGAAAGTTGGACGTATTCTGTGCTGTATTTATTTTTATAATATTTGTTGCACCACCACCCACCCCCTCCTAGATCAGATAAATTATATTATTTAGTTTGTCTCTTTTTTGTTTGTTTATATATTTTGGCTAAAGTATAATGTCCGACGAATAATAGTATCATCAATATAGCATACTAAATGTTTGTATCAGTTTGATGCAACATAGATTTACATTCAAAAGTTTTACTTTGCATAATTATTATTCAGTAATATTCTTCTCATTTAGACATTATCAGCTGCTCGTTTTCTATTTCGTTTCCATAATAAATATAAGGTATTATGAGTACATCATCAGGGATATGTTATAATAATCAATCTCACGGAAGGAATGCTGCCGGTCTACAAGCAAATGGAGGAATAGAAAACAATATGAAAGATGAAGATGGAAAACGACATTGACAGATAGACAGACAGACAGACAGAGAGCGGGAGAGAGAAAGAGGGGGGGCGGGAGAGGGAGAAAGTTGAACGTATAATGTATACATTTTTATGATATTTGTCTCTCCGATCCCCCCCCCCCCCCCCCCCTCCAGCTCCGATTTGTTTTCCTTTAGTTTTATGAATGTACAATGTCCGACGTATAATAGTACCGTCAATATAGCATAATGAACTTCTTTTTGAAATATAAATTTAATGCAACAGATATTTACATTCCAAAGGGTTACTTTGTATAATTATTGTACAGTAATATTCTTCTCATTTCGACATTACCAGCCGCTCCTTTTCTATTTCGTTTCCTATTCAAAATATATGGTATATTTGTACATCATCAGGATTATGTTATAATCATTTATCTCAAAGAAGGAATGGTGCCGGCATACAAGCAAATGGCGGAACAACATTGGCAGATAGACAGAGAGACAGACAGAGAGAGAGGGAGAGAGGGGGAGAGAGAGAGGAAAAAGAGAGGGAGAGAGAGACACATAAAGAGAGAGAAAAAGAGAGAGAAACAATCATTTCTCATCATCATCTTTTTGTCTGTGACATTTTAGCATATCATATATTCTTGTTCATTCCTTTATCTCTTATGATTGATATTATCTTTGAATGATTGCAAAAACAACAAGACCCCACTCCCCAAAAACACAACAACAAAAAACCAGGGTTATACATGTAGGATCATCAATGCTGTAAGCCAGTTCATTGTCATTCAATTATACCCTTACCTTACTTCCGCTCTTCTATTGTTGGAGTTTATAACCATGACAACAACCTTTACATTCGACAACGTTCTTTGTTCCTCTTACGTAACTTAGCCGTGAGATCATGGGCCAAAGACAAAAACATAGCTCTTTTCACATATTCTATATAGGTCCCAAATACTTGCAGACATTTCTGTGTCATTTTTATTTGTACGTACTTTGTCAATACATACTTACAAACTATAATTGTCAACATTTGCCAATATATTCATACATATTGATATTATATAGCGCCTTTACATAAGACATGATCAAAGCGCTTTACATTAGTAAATAAAACAGAATAGTTATTTTGCTCTCCAGGCAATACTTACAAACTATTTCGTTTCCCCTTTATCATCTTCCGCTCTAGAATCCTATCTTGTTTATATTTATTTATTGTGTACTTTTCCTCGTCTCCCTCTCCATTATTCTTCTGTTTTTGAAAGAGAAAGTTTCATTCTTTCTATTCTTTCTCTTATAATATTATCCACCTACTTCTAGATGACCCTTTTGTGGTAAAGTATAATGTCC